>JACXSJ010001172.1:0-112088 GCA_014851325.1 Pentalonia nigronervosa
ACTGGAATTCGTTAAAAACATTTCATATGCATTTATACCTTGCATCAAATAAAAATAAATAGTAAAATAATCAAGACAATTTTAATACATAAATTTGAATCTATGACAACATTATAAATTGAAATAATTATTAAAAAAAATTGACAAACCAAAAAAACCACATTTTTAAACATCCCTGTTTAACACAGGTAGTCATAAGCAGAAAAAAGTGAAAAAGAAAATATGCACATACAATGATTCCAAATTTTACGGTGGCGACTCAGTTTACCTTGAACATTTTTAAACCTGAATTTCAGTTTACCTCAACAATTGTGTAAATATGAGATTCAGCTTACTAACCCCGAAAAAGCAACTTAAAAACGGATGAACATTAAAATTTTAACTGGTTTTAGTAAGTATAGATAGCACTACTATGATAGTGCTATTCTCTTTAGTAGTGGCATACTGGCATATAATAAGTACTGTATAAACAATTTATTTGTATTTAAATAATCGTCAAGTGTACATTGTATAGTGTACAGAATTTTGATTATATATATTTAATGAAATTTGTATTATGTATAGATAATTAGATAAACATTATGCTTGTACACAGTCGTAAAAATATTAATTATAAATTATTTTAAATAATTTAATTTGCCATTATGGCCATAAGATAATATATAATAATGAAAAAAAAATTATGTATATATTATAATTTATAACATATAATTAATGTAGACTGTTATATTACGTTATTCAATAATCAATATTATAAGAATATAATACATTTTCAGCATTAAAAAAATTAAAATTTCAATAATTTTTTATGTATCAATATTAGCACTTATATAACTATAACAAGAGGATAGGTTTCTCGGCGTAATTACTTTGTTATATAGTTTGGATTCTCTTGTAGACGTTGTTAACTGTGTCTATAATTCTTTAAAATTCATTAAAAGTTTTAATTATCTAGTAGCTTAATCTTAATAAGTTATTAACCAAACTATAATTTTTAATAATATAAACTTAAGATTATAGTAAGTATAACTAATTATATATGCACCTAAGTAAAAAAATCTACACCTTTTAATTAATTTCTAAAGTACTAACTAAACATAAGCTATATCCATCATTTATAGTTAAACTTACTTACACACTGGAGATTTATTCAAATTATACTTTTCTTATTTGTATGTGTAAATATTATATTAAAAAAGGTTGTATGTCCTTTTGATAATCAAACTATACAGCGAATTTAACATTTCGGAAAATTCTTACAATTGGCGGCTGCATGATTATCGTGTCGTTATTTAACGTACAAAAGTGTATGCAAATTATGAATAATTGTGTAAAAAGAACATTTAATAAGTGTAAAATAAATACTCAACATAAAGATATGTAAAATTATAAATTATAATATACCGCAGTTTAAAATATTCAAAAACAAAAATATATATAATATATACTCATACAGGGAGTAAGCTTGATACCTGCAGATCTATTTTTTTTAATTGGATAATATGGTACTGCAGACTACTGAATACTGGCACTGGCACATGCAAAAATAGTTTTAAAACCAAATTTCGAACGATCTTGGGACTCGGATCGTGACTGATGGCATTTAAAATTAACAGTATAATATAAGTTAGAACTCATTTAGAAATATAATTAAAAAATGGATTCTTTTTGAAATATCCAAAAAAGAATATGTTGAAATATTCATCATATATTATTTTAATAAAAAAACACAAATATAGTAAGTATAATATTTGTAGAAAGAGATATTTTTATTGATACTTTATGTCCTCATAAACATTAAAATTATATTATTACTGTGTTTAAGCTTTAGATATCTTATCTATAGTCTTTATTTTACATTTTAAAGTAATGATAAATCGATAAGATAGAATGTTTGATAAACGGTTCTGAACGGAGCTTACATTTTACATAGGTCTAACGGCATTTAAGAGATTAGTTCTAGAAATCGATTATTGTCAGACGAGAGTTTGGGGATATAGAGCGATCACCGCCTTTTTAATCTTTTAAATAATGCATTTTTTCTTCAAAATTTGATTTTTGAAATTTTTAAGTTCACTTAAAGACAATATTTAATATTTTTTTTAACCCTTTAAAGATCACGTGTTGATACAATTTTTTTTTTCAAATGAAAACCACTCTATTTTAATATTTTAGTACAACTATATGAATTTTTTTTAAATATTAACATTTCTAAATCGAAATTCAAACCTAAAGTTTTTGAGATATTAATCTTTATGTAGGTAAACTAAAGATAAAAGTCCTTAATTGTACATGAAATCCAAATTGGGTATAGATGATCATAGTACTTATTAAACTTAGACAGTGATATAATACATCACGGACAGATAGCTAATTAAAAAAATTTGAATAGATTTAAAATAATTATATATATACCATAATTTTTAAATCACCAAAACTCCCATATTTAATAAACCTATTATCATTGTTCAAGGATAATAATATAATTATCCTTATTCCTTACTTGTTAATTTTTAAGGTTTATTAACACAGAAATTACTCATTTGAATTTCAATTTATATAGGCGTACATTAAAAATTTCAAAAAAATCATGTCGTGTTAATAGTTAACAATAAAAAGGGTGGTTGAAATTTGAAAAAAAAATCATTATCGCTACGCACCTTTTAAATCGCATAAAAAAATTTAAGTATTTAAAAATATGGTGTCCTTAAGTTTAAAAATTCTAAACATCAGAATATGAATAAATACGCTATAAATGAAAAAAAAGTTAGACTGCTTGGCGAATCACTTTTTATATATATGTTTACACACACTGTTTATTTGGGTTATGGTTGGGATACGATGTGTGACAACGAGCACCGCACAGATTCCTAGATACCACACGCTAAACAGATATATTTATTATTATAGTATACATTGATACACGAATTGTTGAATTATTCACACATGCATAGAAAACATGTCTTATTTGGTTCGATGGATTAATGGCTATATTGTCACACTAGCATGTCGTGTCCTTGACCTGTATAATAAATTAATGTTATAGGTGAGTTACCGATAGAATAATGGCCAGGTGCAGTTTTTGCTGTTATTGCCCGTACCTACTATCATTTCAATAAATAATGATTTACGATGTAAAACGAAATTCAATTATTTCTCGTTTTCATACACGAAAGAATACCTGATATTAATATGGTATAACAAACGATAGAGACTTTAGACAGTTGTGATTAAAAATTATTTTTTCTTATAATTTTTTGTGAGTGTCGATTTTGGACTCCGCCGATAATTTACCCATTTTATATTCACAGATGCCTACAAAAAACGAGATATCAAACAAAAAATGTATGGAAAGTAGAATAAATTATACAGTTTGTTTAACCCTAATAGAATTTAATTTGAATTATAAAATTAGGAAATTGAAATCAAAATATTTATGTAAATTTAATTTGATAGTCCAAATAGATTAAAAATGTACATATTATTAGCTTGATTTACTATTATATGAGTTATATGTAAAATGTATATTTTGTATCACAATCTACAATATTAAGTCAGTTTAGTCGTTTATCCTCTTACATAGAAATTAGAAGTTCTTAATTGGTTTTTATACTATGGCAGGTGTCGATAGTTAAAAAAAAAATGTTTAGCTACTATAAAATGGAAAAAGTGCTTGAAGTTTATAATTATTAAAATAGAAATGCGTATTATAGGTACTATACAGTTAGGTACTACAAATATATTATACATTTATAACCGATACGTTAAGTTAGAATTTATAACGAATGCGTTTACAAATGTAATTAACGTATTATTATCACGTATTAACAATATCAATAAAGTTGATTGTATATATTATAGCTACAAAAAAGTTAAATGTAAAAACAAAATTAGTACGTTAGAACTGTAAGTACAATACCCATGTCATCATTATTTTAAATCAAAGGACATCAAGTGTTTACTGTACATAGATGGTTTCAAACATTGTGAGATTTTGTGAGCGTTGTACTCTAACAAAGTTTATATTATGTCAGTGATTAATTAATGGGATGTCTACACTTAAAAGAAATGACTATACGACATTTAAAAGAAAAGGTCAATTTCACTCCTATTTAATCGAATCAAACCTAATTTTAAAGCGTGTCTACAACGTAAAAACAAACGTATAAAACTAAAATATATTATCACTCTCGTTGGTCAGTTCGAGTCGACAAATAATAATAATAATAATAATAATTGTAAATATAATTTTTCTTTACATAATGACTAATGAGTTGTATTTATATACTCACATCCCGGGTCCGTACACTTGTCCACAATCGTGTCGACGCACTTCATCACATCCGCCTGTTTGTAACAACAGCAAAAACTCACGTTGGACATTTTATTTAACAAGTAATATAGACAATTTTCAAAAAAAAAAAAAAAATAATAATAATAATAATCAGAATCAAGTAAGAACAACGATATAATATTATTGAGAATTTTTAGAACAATTTTCGGGCACAAATCGCGCAGTCTCGTTCCCGTGTAATAAATTGTGACGTATAATATCGTAATTTATTATACAATATCTAAACAGGAATAAAGACGTTGGCGATACCGTTTCGATAGTTATTACGAACGTGCCTATAATAAAAGTGAATTCGTGGACGTACACCGAATTCGTATTAACATAAATTAATGAGGAAAAAAAAATTTAAAAAAAAAAAGCGAAATAATTCGTTGGTGGATATCAATCGGTAGAATTCGTGTTGAATTATGTTTTATACGATTATCGCGCGAGATGACGTTGGCTTGACGACTGCAGAGCGCAACGGCAATGTATAATATACCACCGGCAAAGCCCATACAGCACTGATCGTGCGCGCGCACTTTGGCCGATACGCTCGGCGGGTGCCGCTCGTGAAAAGCTCATTCGCGAAACGTCGCCACCGCCTCACATATTCGCGGGCTGCAGCTCGCGACCCCTGTACCCGAATTACGCGCTCACTTTCTCGGCGCCGGTATTATGATATAATATTATGTGTTGTGTGCGGTGCGCCTCGTCCGCAAATAAGTCTTCGTGTTCTATTTGACTTCGTGTTAAGGATGCGCAGTCCAATATGTTCGCAAGATGTGGGGGGGCCGTTATGTGTTTCAAAATTATAGTAATTACATTATACAACGAATGCATTAACATTTTATAATCTGTAAAAATTGTCTGAATCTAATGAGCGCTAGATTAAATATATTTTTTGTAAAACCATTTTTAAGGTTACTGTCGGAATTTAGATTGAGATATCCACACAAATTTATTTTGAAAATAATCCCCTTAAAAACTTACTGATAGAAATCTTGGTTTTCGTTTGAAAAAAGAAGTTTGCTACTGGACACTCATTAAATATTATAAAAAATCCAAGTAGTTAAAAATATAGCCCGTATATTCAAAAATTATATAAAATTACAATTTCAATGGATTTATTATTTTAAAGAAAAAAAATGAGGGTTGAGTATGCTCGGCGAATCACTTTATATAATATAAAATATATACATTATATTCATTCATATATTATGAATTTCAAATAGTACTATACCATACTGATATTTCTATACCGTACAGCATTACAGCAGGTATGTCAAACACGCGGTCCGCTAGCCCCATGAGGCCCACAGATCATTTTTTATGGTATGCGGTTACCAATATTAATGGACAATTAATAATAAAAATTATACAATTTTCATTTTGTGTCACAATTATGTTGGAGAAATGTATACATGACTTATTTTCTGATAAACTGTAATCAAATAAGTATTATTGTTGGTTTTATATATTTTATATAAAATATAGATTATACAATTAAAAGTTCGTATAAAATGTTTTTTTTTTTTTTGATACATTTTTATGTGCGGCCCACATAGTAAATTATTCAATGTATTTTGCCCTGTCTATACTTTGAGTTTGACATACCTTCTATACAAACTGAATATTTTTTTTCAGACATTAGTCTATGTCTTTTATTGCGAGTAATTTGTGATTTTACTATTGTTTTTAATTTTTTAAGGACATAACTTACTTTTTCTATGAAAAGGAGAGTGAAAACATAGTTTAACTTTACGAGCTATCTTTTACATTTATAAACTATTCAGGTTTTTTTTTTTTTTTGCAGGGAGGCATCATTATTCTTTTAATCGATGAAAGTAGTGTCATAGGAATTGTATCGCTGTTTTAACAAAAGGTAATATTTTGGATAGTCAGTAAGTGTAAGTAAAGTCATAGTGAAAAACTTTATTCTGAAAAAAGTATCACTTAGTGATTATAATTAACGACTATAAATTAACGTCATTGAAAACTTTAAAATCCAGCTCGGAAGCTGGACAAAATAATGAATGTTACGACTTTTGAGATAAAATACAAAAATCCCTTTGTAAACGCTCTTATAGTAAGAAGATATTATAGAAAATATAGGATATATGTATTGCACATAACACGTCTTGTTGGTGATTTTCCGAGAAATGTCGTGTGTCAGCAACAGTAAATGTCACACACCCGTGTTTTATATTTGAGAAACGACGAAAAAGTGTCAATATCAGATTTGTGTGCATTGCCTTTTTAAAGTAACTTTTTTTTTTTTAACGGGAAACCTTTACATTATAGTTTTTTGCAAATATGATTTTAGTTTTGTTTTGAAACGTGACTGACTTAAGCTTTTAACTTTTAAGTATACAATAATATTATAATATTTATATTATATGATTTCATACGTATATAGACTGTTAATAATAGAAAATTTATAAACTTATTATATGTAAACTATAGGTATAATATATGATTTATTGTGTTAAATGTTGATAACAATGTGCGTTGCAAATGATTTTAGGTCTAAGTGTAGCAAATAGACTACGTTGTTTTTTTGGGTGGTGAGTGGGTAGGAGGGAGGCTACCGGTTGGCGGTTTTGCAGACGTGGCCATAACGTTACAATCAAAAATGATGACAGATTTCGGGGACAACTATTTTTGGACAGGAGAATGCGAACAACACATTACAAAGTCTGGTGAAATAGAATTTCATAATAGGTTCTTAAATATTGTGCATTATGCAACTATTTCACCAACATTTAACTTAACTTTTTTAAATCAAAACACCAATTCATGTTTTAAACATAACCATATAGGCTTGTACTATAAAATATAAATTTTAAATAGGTAAAAAAATCATATTATTTACCCTTTGCATGTTTTTTTTGTTAATCATGTTAGATATATTATTTTATGTTGATCATTTTACAACCCCGGCCTTTCTACTGGGTGTACAACTCTTGTGATTTCTGAAATCAAATAATAGAAATACTAATGATTTTACACTTTAATACAATACTAAATAAAATATTGAATATAGGTACATTTACGTTGCATGTGTATATAATTGAAATGTTATTCACATATCTCAGTAAATGAAATTCCATTGCTTAATTGGAATGAAAAAATGGATATGGTATATAATATTCTATGTAGTAGGAATTCGTTGTATTGGTGATTACTGATTATGTACACATGGATGATAAGTGATTCAGCAAGCATGCTCAGAAGTCAGAACTAATATTTTATAACTACATAAAGTCGAATAATTCCATAATTATTTTTTCAAATTTAGATTTAAATTTTTTTTTTTTAAGTCTCTTCTTACAAACTTAGTAAAAAATTGTAGTTTTTCTATGAAAAAAAGAGATTTTGTATAAGCATAAGACACTTCAAATGGTAAAAATAATCTAAGCATTTGAAAATATAGTCTGTAAATATATTCGAAAATTCGATAAATCAGAAATTTAATGTACTCGTATGCACGATTAAAAGGAAAAATGAAGGTGATCATAGTATCTATTAGTATAATTACCTTGTAGTATATTATACTCATATTACGAGTGAATTGGATTTGTATATTTTATTTGTACCTGTTTCATACATTTATCAGAGATTCTAATTTTTACAGTGTACCTATATAATTATATTATAATATTTTTTTAAAATAAAATATATATATATATATAGACTTTCTATAGTATTATTATTTATTAATCATTTATAATTTAATAATTTACCTAATAATACCAACAAATTCTGTACACTTAAAATGTAATATTAACAAGTTAGAACTTACATAGGTAATCTATTATTGTTAAAGTTTGTAGTTAATAGTTAAGCTAGTTGACAAATTTATCAGGAAACAGTTTTAAATGTAAAAACCAGTACTGTAGTTACTATAACATATATAACCTTCAATAAACTATTTGTCTATATGTATAGAATTTTGAAATATTGCATAAAAATTACTGACTATTAAGTATTATAAGGTTATTTTGAGTAGAATAATTAATAAAGAAATAAAATACAGTTTTTTCAATGTCCAATTTTTTTTACTGTGATACGATTTTTATTATATGTTTTCCTAGACATAAAACTAGTAATTTACTAATTATAGTATCTATATACAAAATTCCTAGTCTACTGGTCTATTATTTATTTACATTAATTAATTAGGTACTTGTCCGTTGTTGGTTGTTAACCCCACCACTGTGGCTGAAAAAATGTATAACCCCGCCTAAAACTCGAAATGTATGATCTATTTTTATTTGTATCTTACATCCAGGTAAGTTTAGTAGGCATTAGCTTTAAGTTAAAAACGCGTAAGTTACAAACCTAATTCACAAACGTTATTTTAAAATATCGTAAAAAATAAACGTTAACCGATGATGTTATTCACCGTAATATTATTAGAATTATGTTAATACTAGCATTAATTTTAAAACAAGTTTAATGTTTGACAATGGACAAAAATAATTTTGATTAAACAATTTTATACAATATACCGCTCTGCTGAACAGTAGGTATGTGTGGAGTGGGGTCTCTTTCGTGTATGTATTAAATTTCGAAAAACGATTCTGAGCGTAGACGGTCTGTCAGCCTACATAACTAAGTGCGCCTATTTTAAGATATTATTGATATTAAAATAATTAATAATATAGTAGGCTGAATTCATTTTTGCAAAAAACGTTGCATTTGAAAAATTAATTAAGTGTATAAAATATAATAATATACTTTAAAAGTTTCAAGAACCCTCAAAAAATATTTTAATATTACAATGAAATAAATAACACCATTATTCTTCATTTAAATATCTAATTTTGTTCAAATTTGAACTAAAAATATCTATAAAAAAATATTTTTTTAATATATTTTTTGATTTTTTGATTACACTATTAAATAAGTTCGAAAAACTTTGTTTTAAATTTTCAATCTTTAGCTATGAAAACTGATCATTTTATATATTTTTACTTACTAAATAATTTGCAAACATTCAAAATTTTGATGAATTTAGTCAAAATTTGAACTTTAAATGCTTATAAAAAAAGTGTGTATTTGTATCTTAAAATTTTTAAAATTGCATTTAGAACAACTTATGAAAAACCTTGTTTTAAATTTTCAATCCTTACTTATAAAAACTGAACATTTTATAAATTTTTAATTACAAAACAGTTTGCAAATGTTCAATTATGCATTTCGGTCAAAATTTGAAGTATAAATGCTTATAAAAAAAATTGTGCATATCCATTTTAGTTATTTTTGATCTACTAATATAACAACTTATGAATAATCTTGTATCAAATTTTAAGAAATTTGACCCAACAAAATTTTTTTTAACGATATTTAAAGAAAAAAAATTTGAAAAAATCAAAAATTTCTTAGGCCTCAATTAGCTTAAAAATTGTCATAATGTTTTTAAATTTTTTTTGTGTATAGAAAATGATAATCTAAACATTTTGTGAAAAGTTCAAACGTCTTCAATTATTCCTTTTTGAATTACACCAAAAAGAAAAATAAGAAAATCGTTCTCAATGAAAACGGGTGAATATCCAATGTCTAATTTCAAACGTTCATAAAAAATTACATTGACTTTCCGGTTATTTTTTCTTTTTTAAGAAGGTAGAAAAAATTATAAAAATCCATGTATTGAATTTTCAAATCTTTGATTTGAATAGAAAAATTTTTATGATTGTCCTAATCAAAAAAATTGTAAAATTTCGTGATTTTTACGGTTTTTTCGATATTTCAACTTTAAACGCTTATAAAGAACTATTAGAGACTTACGCTCAACTTTTTATTTTTAATTTTTACTTATAACAAATTATAAAGAACCTTGTATTCAATTTTTAAGTTTTTTAACCGTCTGAAAATTTTTTTATCGTCAATAATAATAAAAAAAAATGAGAAAATTAATTATACTTATAAATAGCTCAAAAAAAATAAAAATATTTTGAAAATTATATGATGTATAGGAAATGCTTATATAAATATTCGGTGAAAATTTTATATACCTATCTACTGTGATTACTATTAGTGTTACACCAAATAACAAAGTCTATTTTGTTGAAATTTGGCTTCGTGTAAAAATTGTAAATTGTCGTTTTTCTCTTAGTTTTTTGTTGTTTTTCTCGATGTGATTGAAAACTATGGGGAATTTTTTATTTTTGACCCCCCCCCCCCCCAAAGCACCAACTAGATTCACTTTCTTACCGGAAAAGATGCTGATGAAGAAAATCGGAGCACTTTTACTGCCCTTAAACGTGATGACAGACACAAAAAAAGAAAAAAAACACACATCATTGTAAAATCAATACATTCCTCGCTCCGCTCAGAATCTAAAACAGGTATGGGAAAATAATAATTTAGTCGGTTGGTATAAAGGAATTTGAATTTATCTTTTTTGCCCATCCTTATAAAAAATCGGCAATCTATATTAAATATTTAATTGTGTTTTATCGTAATTATATGGAGTTTTTACTTTAGTTATAAAACAGTACAATGAAAAACTAAATATGATCTTACAATTTTTAATATATATGCTCTAACGACTGTAAAATGTGGATTTATGCACAAATATGCTCAAAGGAATTCGTATTTTTAATCGCGCGAAACATATTTCGTGTTTACTATTAGCATATTTTATAGCGCAATCGACCACTCAAAATATACAAATCTGAGCCCTAATGAATATATACATATAGTAGATACATCGTATAAGCAACTCATGGGCGATAATTAAACTATAATAATATAGACGATTGGCGTCTACGTATTCGGTGTGCATTTGAACACAAAAGCCGAACGGCGCGTGCACGCCAGGAAATTGCTATTAACATTGTCATTATCGTAAACTAAAAGAGCGAAAAATCAGTGATAAAAAAAAACAATAGAGAGCTCGAATAACGCGTAAGACCGGGCAGACAGGTTACAGACAACGATAATATTAATTATCATAATATTTATAATCTTCGTATACACACACACACACACACACAATATCAACATTTATGGCGATGTAGATTTATATATATATATATATATATATATATATATATATATATATATATATATATATATATATATATATGGGTACACGAAATACAAATATAAATGTTTCGAGAGGGGCAGTTTATTTCCTTTTCAAAAGTTACACACGAAAAACAATAATGTACGGGCGCCTAGGCGCGAAACAATACAGAGAATACTGACGTGTTATTGCGAGATACTACAATACTAATTGGCAATTTATTGTCTTGTCCGCGCAGCACCCGCACCAAATCCGTCTTGGAATCTTTGTAATGCTGCGCTAGTGTGCGTGCGGCGCGTATACCGTCGGCGGCGTCGGACAAGGTCACATCGGAAGGGATCGATAATCACCGCTGCCGCCGCCGCCGCCGCCGAGGGATGCGCGCGCACCGTCCAGCCTCGAAACCGGCCGCGGACGCCGAGCCGTCCTCCCGTTCCAGCCGGGGGTGACCCAGTGATCCGGTTCCGGGGCACTCCACGCCGACCCTTGGCGACCCCGTTTCAACCGGCGACACGGTGACCCATTTCGCCGGTGACCTCCCCGCCACCCGCCGTGGCGACGGCCTATTTTTCGTTATGCGTGCCGCCTAATACGCGCGTGTACATAATACAAAAACATCCAATGTAGAGCGTAGGCCGGCCAACTGGTACGCACACTCGACGAGGCTGTGCGGGTCACCGGGGCGGCGGTCGGCTGCGGCTCGTGCAGGTAACAGTATTATTATTTCAAAATTGCAATTTACGCGCAGCACCTATGTGTGTATATGCATATATATATATATATATATATATATATATGTACACAACCAGGTTTTCGACCCACGTGAAAGCCGACGGGTTTATAATGTGGTACATTTATTATTACGATGTTTCGATAAATGATATCATGTGTACACGGCACGTGTATATAGTTAGAACCACGCTGGGGTTAAAATTCCGGGAAGCTAGCAAAAACTGAAAGTAGCCCGACGGGGTCCACCCCTCCTTCAGCCTGACATTTTAGATTCTGGGCGGATCGAAGGATGTATTTTTTTGTTTTATTTATACATATGTCACATTATCGTGAGCCAAGTACGCCAATCATAAGAACGGTCTACTTACTCGGAATTATTTACACCCACCACTATAATCTTATCGGTTTTTTTATAACATCAATTGCTGATACACATTTTTTTATCTGCAAACTGATAAGTGCACCAACGATCGTAGCCACCCGGCTAGATTTGCACTATGTTCTGATGCACATACAGCATCATACAAAGGTTTTATGATTTAATGTTTTATGTATTTAATTCCATTGCTCTATTAAATCTTATAACCGTAATATAAATTGCTTTATAAATATTACCCATATCATTAATTATATAAATGTCATAGGCTGTATTATATTAAATATTATTAAACTTGTAAGAGCATTCATTTGCTGAAACATTTTAAATAATAAAAATAAAAAAATACATTTATCTGCAACAGGAAAATAATAAAAAAAAATTTTTTTTATAAATATTTACATTCTTTAATCTATGGAGACACCAAGTATAAATAATTATATTATCCGTGCAATGTTTGAATTGGAAAAAAAGTAGTAACGTATAATAACGTTAACGTACCCGAAGACTTATAACATGTACCGTGTTGTATAAACGTTCATTTAATGGACCTATAAATACACGAGGTAGTCAACTACGATATTCGTCCATTTGATGTTTATGAGCTGTTAAAATGTATCACATTTTTGTGCAACCCTGCATAGTTAATATGGCTTAAATGTATTATAGAAAAACTAAAAGTACATTAAAATATTTTTTAGTAAGGCTTCACGTGTTCTTCTCCAATTCGACCACTGATGTAGTCGGCCACATACGTTCGTATGTAAATAATATAATATTATAGCACCGTAATTTTAATAATGCCTAAAATACGCGGTACCCATTACGCATGCGTTATACGAATTTTATACCTAGTGTAATCATAATATTAGGATGTTTGATTCCCGGACACTCCGACATAAAAGAGAATGAACGCGCTGATCTCGCAGCCAAAACCTCAATATCCTCTCCACTATCATCATATACACAAATTATTTCATTCAGAGATATACAAACGCTTATAACAAATAAATGTCAACTAAGATGGCACCAGATATGGACATCTTCCATACCAAATTAAATCATATCAAACATAACACCGTCAATTGGAAATTTCCCATTGAAATTCACAGAAAATTTGAATTCATAACAACTAGACTCAGAATCGGACACACGCAAATCTCCCACGCCTTTTTAATGTCCAAAGAAGAACCCCCAATATGCACATCCTGTGGTGTCCAAGTCACTATCAACCACATTCTCACTGAATGTCTAATATACCTCAATATCCGAACAAGGTACAATCTATCTGAATCATCAGCCGAAATACTTAACAATCACCCTCAATCCATAGCAAATATCATCCAATTTATCACAGCCGCCAATCTTCTAACCAAAATATAATTAAACTAGATTTAATATACAATATATATAAATCACTTTAAGTTTTGTTATTAGTTTTGTTTTTATTTTCTGTAAACCCAATGGCCCATGCTGCCGAGGGTATTTATTTTCAATAAAAAAAAAATAAAAATATTAGGATGTCGTGGTATTGCGATTATAAATACACTTTTTAGTTTTTACACACAAAATTATTTGATTATACTTATGTATTCCATATAATATAATTAATATTCAATATATATATATATATATAGTATATGTAAACGAGTAAACGTTATAAGTATTAGGTACTTTATTATAACTCCCCCATCACAATAATTTTCAAATGTATTTATATATACGGTATACCTATATAATATACTATTATATGATATAAATTATACACATTACACAATATCGACATAATATATTACAGTGTATAATTTAATAAAACATATCACGGATCACGATAAAGTAACCTTCTGAATGCGACGTCGTCGTGTTATTGGCATACCACACGAGTATAGGTATAATAAAACGGGAAACGTCATGTTTATCGAAAATTGATTTTTAACAAAATCGTTAAAATTGGTATTACACCACTGCTATTACATAAAAGCTACTTGAAATTTCATTTACATTTCTTTAGTACATATATTACGATTCAAATAATCCGCCAAAGAGTTAGGTATAAGCAATCTATTTTGCGAACTCTAAAGATTTAAAAAAGTATGTATATCTAACCTTATTATATTAAACTAAAAGTAAAACATACACAGCTCGGCTCACATGACTCTCCGGTAAAAGCAGGGATAATCGATAAATTGCAGCGCAAAACATAAACACAACAAACGCTACATAAAAAAACGCCTTAAAAACCCTATAATATTGTTGTATAAATGCATATTTTTATAAATTATAAAAAACAAATATAACCTTATAACCTTGTTTACTGAATTAATTAATTTTATCAAAAGCAAAATTAGATTAAAACCATCTTTCAACTTCTGGACTTTTTCATCGTGATTTTTCGGTAGTTTTTTTAACGATCAAATAAACTGATAAGATAAGTAAGGCTCCGTGAAACTTTTAGGAGCACGCTCTATATGATAAAAACATTATAAGAAAAAACTGAAAAATTCTTCATCGTACGTGCGTATATTCCACATAATAATTTTTACATTATTTGTTTTTAACCTCTTTATTGTGTAAATTAGTCAAAAGTTCAATTTGCACATAATATTATCTAAAAAAACACTGGATTGTCAATGTGGTCCCATTCTCCTCTTCTTTTTTTTTTATATCTTGCTAATTATTTATTTACTGTTAGTTATTTATCTTAACTATGTAGAAATATGTAATTGTATTATTGTAATCATTAGGCTACCAATCTATATCTTTAATAATAAATAAATATATAATAATAATATAATTCCACACTTAGTCCAGATTATACAGGTGATTAATTAAGCGCAAAACACTCATTATCTCAAAAAGAATTCACTTTTTTTAATTTTTTTTTTTTCAAAATTTTAGATCTACGCTGTTCTAGAATTATATAATTGTTTAATATTTTCACCCTTATATTTAGGCAAAGCCATCATCAACTCTTGATTTTCAAATGGCTACCCATACCAAAAAGTTATATTAATTATAAAAATGTACTAAATAACTTAATTAAAATGACTAGAAACGCATATTTTAGAAAACAAATTGAATTAGCATGTAATAATACAAAAAAAGTATGGGAACTTATAAAAGTAGCTTTATAAGCTAAAGTTAAAAAACAAATAAACATTGATGAATTAAATAATGAGACTGGTAATACTGCTAATAACTCACAAGAAATCGCTGATATTTTTAATTCATTTCTTTGTAATGTTGGAGTTAATATAGCTTCAAATATTAATGAAGAAAGTTTTAGATACAAATCTTTTAGTAACCTAAATTATAAATATCATATTGAAAACTCAATTTTTTTGTCTTATTGACCCTGGTGAAATAACTATTATGATTATGAAATTAAAAGATTATTCATCATATAATAATGGCTTAATGACTAATATTATAATAAAAAAAACAGCAACTAATTTATCACTGCCATTGTCTATTATTTTTAATAAATGCTTTGTAACTGGTGAATTTCCTTCTATCTTTCAAAAGTTATTAGTTATTCCTCTTTATAAGACTGATGATTTAAGAAGTTGTAATAATTAATAAACCAATTGCTCTAACTTTAGGTTTAACTAAGCTACTTGAAAAATGCATTAAAATCAGACTTGTTTGCTTCTTAAATTAACGTGCATTTTTTTAATGAAAACTAATTTGGATTTAGGAATAAATTATCAACTAATAATGCATTATGTGGTACTACTAAATTTATTTATGACAATCTTGATTTAAAAAAAATATATTATTGAAGTTTTGTAAGACTTCAAAAAGCATTTGATTCAGTTAATCATAATATATTATCAAAAAAACTTGAATACTTTGGAATAAGAAGCTTAACTTTAAAACTATTAGAATAACATATCAGAAATAGAAGTGAAAAAGTAAAAATAAATTATGTTTATAGTGATGATCAATTCATAAATTATTTTGTATCTCAAGGGACTGTACTTGGACCTCTACTTTTTGTAATATATATGAATGACTTGCTTAACCAAAATTTTGGAAATAAATTACTGTGTTTTGCTAATGGCACTGTTTTTCTAGTTAGTAAATGTTGCCCACTTAAAATTAAGCATGCAACTATTATAGGTAGTATTAACTTATTTAAAAATTAGCTTAATAATAATTCTTTGCAACTTAATCTTACTAAAACTAACTTTATAGATTTTAAAATAATTAAGAATACCAATAATTTAAATTTTGATAAGTTAATATTACACACTATCTCATGTAAAAGTGAAGGAAATAATTGCATCTGCCCTTCAATTAATAAAACAAGCATAGTTAAATATTTAGGAGTATATTAACTAATAATGTCGGTTAGAATATTTTTTTAAGTATTTAAATGGTTGAAAAATATCTTAACTGTTAATGTTAAAATAATTGTATATAAATCTCTAGTACAATCATAGTGTCCTATGGTATTGCTTTTTGGAGTAATGCTTTTGATACTCGTATTAAAAAATTACACTCTACAATAAATTTTCTTGTAAAATTATATTTAATAAGCCGAGTCTCTTTTCAACAATTACTTTATACAATAAATGTAAGATTTTAAATATTAAATTTCTTCATTTATTGCGTATTTTTTCTGTTGTTTTTAAATATATTAATACAATTTTATCTCCTACTCATAATTATAACACTCGTTTTGTTAAAGATATTAATATTACATATTCTAATTTGAGGACTGTTTTTTGTTAATCAGGACCATATTTTGTATTTACTTAATTTTGTATTAAACATAAAATATTGATTCATGATTTTATAGATTTTAAACAGGTAAAAAAACGTATGTCTCTATATTTAAATAATATTTGTAAATAAATAATATGTTAATCTTGATAAATTAATATATTATCTAATATTTATAATTTATTTATGTTTTTAAATATTGTAAAAAATTGTTTTTTTTTTTATTGTTATATCATTGATAATTATTTATTTAATTTTGAACTTGTTTGAACTCCCACCTCCAGCACAGCTTTTGGCTTTGGAGTTGATCTAACAAAAATTGTTTTGTTAAAATTACTTTGCAAATATTGATTATTGGAGAAATTAATAAATTATTATTATTATTATTATTTATTATTATTAATCTTTAGCTATCTTGAGAGGTCTGGTATAAGAATGCTTGTAAGCACCTTCCCGTGAACTCTGATTACAAAAAATGCAACGATATAGTCTAACAGAATAATATAAAATATAGAGTGATTCATTAAGCGTAAACACTCATTATATCAAAAAGTATTCACTTTTTTCAATTTTTTTTTCAAAATTTTAGATCTACGCTGTTCTAGAATTCTATAATTGTTTAATATTTTTCACCCTTATATTTATTAAGTAAACCACCACCAAATTTTGATTTTCAAACAGCAACCCATACTAAAAATGTCATAATTTAGTAAGGCTTTTTTCTTATGAATTATCACGTTCAAACTTTCATTTTTTGTTTATCCGTTGACGAGATATAACTCCTCAAAGTTGGGTGGTTTTGGGAGGTGTTTGTGTGTAAATGTGTTATACCTAATCGGTAGATAATGCAACAGTTAGGATTTGTATGCCCCAGGGTAAAAGATATTACATTTTTCAGATCAATACAGTAAGTACTGTAAACTTAAGTTGTGCCCCTAAATGTATTTTATGTGTGTTTGTGGCACTGGTCATAATAATACTTATCAATTGCAAAGACCATAAGTTATAAGTAGTAAATTCGACATGAACTGTGCAACATACTGCTAAATGGGGTATTTTGGATCATAAGTTAAGCTTATCTACTGTACTTACTGAATTGATTTGAAAAGTGTATTATCATAACTTTTGTGCTGGAGCACAAAAATCCCAATTGCTGCGACCTGCGGTACTCACTAGGTATAACACATTTACACGCTAAAACTTCTCAAAACCACTCAACTTTGAGGAGCTCTATCTCGTTAAAAAAATATGAAAATTTGAACGTGATAATTCATAAGAAAATAGCCTTACTACATTTTGACATTTTTAGTATGGGTCGCCGTTTGAAAATCAAAAGTTAATGGTAGTTTACCTAATAAATATAAGGGTGAAAATATGACACAATTATATAATTCTAGAACAGCGTATATCTAAAATTTTGAAGAAAAAAAAATTAGAAAAAAGTGAATACTTTTTGAGATAATGAGTGTTTTATGCTTATAAATCACTCTGTATAGTTGTAAAAAAATACTTTTTAAAATTAAAAAGTGATATTTTAATCGTACCTAGGATTATATATTAAAAATTCACTATACTTATATTTCTTTTGCTAAAATGTATATAATTAATTCACTTTAACTTATTCGCTTAACAATGGAAATATTAAGTAATTTATAATTAATTCATGCTTGTAAATCATGTCAACTTTTAAGTATTTATTAATAAATATAATAGTTCAACGTTAATTATGAAAATAATTTTTATTAATCCTTTATAGTTTTATATTATATTGGTTTTCGTATATTTTAGAATCATTTATTTTACATTCTGATTTGAGCGAACCAGTTATTGTATTGGTATTACAAAGATGTGTGTGTTTTTCAATATTCAACATTGAGGATGGTTCTAGTATCTAATAAATTAGATATAACTTTTAATTTTTAATTCAGTAAGGGACACTTGTAAAGACTTGACACTTTTACTTAATATTTATAATTTAAGTATACTAATATTTTACGTTAAAAAATATTTTAGATTTTTTTTTAGATACAATTTTATTAAAAATCGCATTATTATACAAACACTTACTACCAAAAACTCTACAAGAAATTCTTGCACCAACAACAAAATCAGTCAATAAACTTGTAAATTGTACTAATTAAACAGAGCTCTGTTAGTTAATTTAATGTAACCCATATATATATATATATATATATATATATATATATATATATCAGTGAATTATCTCATTTTCTCAGCATATTTTTTTCTATTTTAACCGTGAAATCTGGTGGGGATTGCTTTCAAATTGCAGCTTTCGCCCAACCCCACATCGTTTATTTTATAATAATAAAATGATTATCTCACTAGTCTCTCTCAGGGTTGACTACGCTGTATTACACGAAAAAACCTTTCCCGCGGTGGCGCTATAATTAAATGTGTATAATATATGGTCTGTGGTCTGATTAGCCAACATATTCACTTGGATGGATGCGTTTCTGTTACCCAGTTTGTTGTGCTCAGCATCTACGTAGTAATGTATCATTGAATTTAAACTTAACACATCTATGTATTATTACCAACTCAAAGACTGTAGGTAGGTACACTTAACACCTATTATATTTCTATACAACAGATGCGAGTTCTCCAGTTTTTATAAATGTATTGCATATAAGTTGTGATCAAATATTTGAATTATTCATATTTATAGAAATAACAGTTGTCAATAATAATCTATTGTATCAAAATAATTTCTTAACTTTTATGCAATGTAACACTAGTCGCACTACTCTCAGTGATCATAGAAAAAAGCCTCTGGGTGATGTGTCCAAGTTGGTTACATATTGTTACGAAATTATACTTAATTGATCATCTACCAAAAATGGAAACGTGTTTGTCAGTTTCACTTATTGTGTATTAAAATTTCTCTTGATATTACATTAGGCCGAGCATAGTATGTTTGGTCCAGTTGGGAAAAAGTCATACTGCGACTAGTTGCGTTTTAATATTTTTTTTTTTATATAGGTACTTCCCAAACCTTGTTATAAAATACTATTGTTACTCAGTAATTTTCCGTCGGACGGTATTATGAAACTGTCGTCGTCGCTTCCGTATTCTCCACGTCCGTCGCCGTCGTGCTGTTTTTATACCGTCCGATTGCCAATCGGCATAATCGTATTCGTGTCCTCGAGTGCGTTTAAATAATGTTTTGCAGTGCGACAAAATTCCGGTCGAGGATCTCGACCTATAACCAACCGTTTTCATATTACCGTTTGCAAGTGCTCGTATTAAACATATTTTAAACAGTGTTGTGCAGTAGGTAGCTACTAGCCAAAAACAGGTCTTGCAGGTTATCCTCCAGCCCGACGACACGCGCCAATCGTTTCCTGAAGATTACGATTTATGAGCCGGGCGTCGCGACTAGGTATAGGATGCACAGTCACATGTACCTACACTGTTATACTCGCATATTATAATATTTTTGCTCACAAGTTCTTTGTAGAACTGTAAAGTTTCATACGCATGTAGTCGAAGGCCGTTATTATTATTATTATTTTTTTTTTTTTGTTATTAGGTTAAAGCCTCGAAAACTGGACCATTGGCTTAATACTTAAATTACTAAAATTAAATTTTACAAATTAATATGTTTTGTAAATAATAAAATTTTTTGAATGGTGTCTTCGTCGGGGCCAAGTGCGTCGTAAAAGTACTCGGGTATGTCGAACTTTTGACGAGCCTCTTGTGTGTCTCTACATTATATGATAAATGTTTGATAGAAGTCGGATAGCCCGCATGTTTGACATGTTCTTGGTGGTTCTTTTTTTATTAGATGGGCATATGTATAATGTGTATAGCCTATCCTCAGGCGATTTAGTATGACTTTATCTCTTCGATGAGGGATTTAGGATTATTCTATTTTTCGATTGTTCTTTTGATTTTATTTAATTTTGTATTAATTGTGTTATTATTGTAGAAACAAAAACGTATTTTATTTATTAGTCATATTATTATATATTTATAGAGGTAGGTCCAAACAATCCAATGAAAAATCTTGGTAAAAACAATCGCACAGAACACACTAACGCGATGTATGACGATTTTTAGTACAACATTATAAAAGATAGAATACATTATTATATAGACATCAAGTATAATATTACCGTGCATCATCATCGGTTCGTTTATAAGCCTGCGAGGCTTAGGCATTCGCATTTCTGTCTAATGTAACTGTAATGTGTATTAATCCGTTGTTACGCTGTATCATTTGGTTTGAGGCGCAGCCTATTCGATCGGTGTCGGTATTCTCTGACGGACATAAAATAATATTTGGGTATGATACTGTTATGGTATTGTTGCAAAAGTCCGTTATACAAGCACATGCCCCGAAGAACCCCGCACAATGCACTGCAGCTGCATCAGTCAAATAGATGTAAATTATCATATTTTATTAATAGGTAATTAAGAAAACAATATTTGTGTTTATAAAATTATACATGTGTTTACATACACTTATCGGCTACCCATTACTTATTATTCTACAAAAATATATTATATTAATAATTTAAACACCTAACTTCAAAAACATTATACGATATATTATTATAATTAATAGTATATTGATTTTATATGATTATTTATTATTTGAGTAATACGCACGCACTTATTTAATATACTTATATTTTATTCATAATTTACAAAACAACTTTTACTATATAGTTTAAGCATACATATCATAATATGTTAGTAGTTACTAGGTACCTATTCACTACTTATTTAAAATTAATTTTGTTAGTACTTAAGTTGTAACCTATCTAAGTATCGATATTTTCTATCTCAATAAAAATATTTTTATACTAGAATTGAGAAATATTAAAATTGAATTCAATTAGTTTACTGCGTATATTTACTAGGCACTCTATTGAATTTATTATCTAATAAATAATATTAAGCATAAAACTATAGTAACACCGTTATTTTATAACTATATAATAAATATAATTTTTTTAACTCAATAAAAATTAGTTTATTTTAAGAGTTGATTCACACATTTTATTATTCTTTCATTATTATAATATTTTTAATAACTACATTATTGATTTCCACCCACGCAGGGTCCTTCCAATCCAGGCATCAGCAATATGCCCGTACTAAATATTATGTTTTTATGATACTCAAGTAGGTATAGTGTAATTAATACATAAAACATTATAATATGATATGAAAAAATTAAAAATAAAGAAAATGAATGGATAATATTTTGACAACAACTTCCCACACACTCGTGCTAGAAGTTCAATTATTGCTTTTCGATATAATTTACAACATAATATTTCAAACACGACATATATGCCAAACTATATTATGTTAGCGACAACGCCCGCCGAATCGCGCCAACGCCATCATTAAAAATTCTAATGAAAATTCAATTGTGATATTGGAATATTACTAATATGAGTTTAAGCTTAAGTTTATACTCCACACGTGTTCACAAACGTTTGTAAATTCATTATTTTATTCAAATTAATATTTTTTTAATTAAATTAAAATAGTAAAAATTCAATCCAGTTAATGAAGGGACCTACTTGTCATATATTTCTACCTATCTAGAATTCTAGATAAATACATTTTTGAAAGTGTTGGTACAAGTGTTTGATGGTCAGTATTTCAGACGGTAGGCCACAGGGCCGAAAATGTGTAATTTGTGTTGTAAAATTTGAAGTTTGAACTCAATGTAAAAGTAAATTATTGAAACTTCGGACTCGTGATGATTTTAAATACATTGTATATAATACAAAAGAAGGGTGGTTTTGTTAGTAAAAAATATGTGAACAGTCCGTGACAATTAATAGGCTTACACCGCTCCTGGTTTGATTATTAATAATTTCATTATTATTCTATTGCTGTCTAATACCCTAAAAAATGGAGGTCAATGACTTACTAGAACATGGTAGATTCGTGCACGTTTATTTCATTAGCATTTTGAATTCTTATTTACAATCAAAATAATAATGAGTACACTTCAAACAATAATTAATACTATTTTAAATTCATACTTTTATATTTTAATAAAATATATAAAATCATAATAAATAACTTATGTACATTGATTTTAGATGACTAAAATCAATCACTAGAATGTCTATTTTTAATACAATTTTATGTAATAATAATAATATACACCAATATGCAATTGAGTCTATTTCAAAGACACTACAAAATATTTCAAGCTCGTAGTTATTTAATCTTAAAATTGTGTTAAACTAACTTTTTAAATTCTTACATACTTTACGCATATTAAACTAAACAGATTGTATTTAAAAATATCAAGAGTAGAATAGATAGCTCAAATTTGTATTATTATTTTTCAAATATTAATGATGATTGTCGATTGATGATCTTACATTAAATGTTAGTTAAATGCCTATCAATATATATCAATATATATATATATATATATACATATACACATATAAAGGTATACAGTGGTGCCAGAGGCGTATTTAAGGAAGGTTGAAGGGATAGTTTCCCTCCCTCCAGAGCCTTTGATATTTGATAAAATGATATTTCCAGCTACCACTGTACTTTAAAATATAGTGAAAATTAAATATTTTGTGACTTTATGTGGAAAAAATGTCTATCTCCCTACGACCAATTCATAATTACGCCACTGTACAGTGTATGCTACACACATTATACCTACATGTTTATCAACTATTTAAAGTTTAAAACATAACCTGCATTGGGAGATTTTTTAATATTTATGTAAAGTATATTAGTTTGTTTTTATAGTTTGGTTAGGGCGTTAGGGTTATTATGATTATTTATTATAGATAGATTATAATAAGAATAATTTATTTTTATTATTATTAATATTTATAATAACAATATTAATATATACACATAATTATTATAGAGTTACAACAATTAAAATAAGATAGATAGATAGAGAGAGAGAGAGAGAGAGAGAGAGAGAGAGAGAGAGAGAGAGAGAGAGAGAGAGAGAGAGAGAGAGAGACTTTTGGATAATTTTAAACAGTTTTTTTTTCAAAAAAGGCGATTACATATTTTATTAAAATACAGTTCTATAAACTATGGATCAGCATTCAAAAATGTTTGTTATACCGAAAAAATATACCCACCGTATACACCACTAATTTTAATAGTAAATTAACATAAATTTATTATTTACTATATATTTTGTGAATATATGAATTATAGAGTAATATAATTTTAGAATCCAGATAAATAATATTTTAAAATCGTTTTCGAAGACACGCATGTGGATAATTATTGTTATTTGTTCTACAAGTAGTTTATTTTCTATAGCCAGATAACCTATACGTTTTAATGTTTTATTTAAATTTGTAGCTGCTATGTGTATTTTGTAATGCGTTTAATAGTTTTTGCAAAGCATATTTTTAAATGTAATAATTTTTTTCGTACTTATATCATAAATATTATGCCATTAAGTTAGGAATTTAAATTCCCTTATTTTTAAAATTCCACTAGTTAGGTCGTTACATATTTAATTTTTGATTTATTTTCATAACTATCATATAATGTAAAAAATTATATCAGGTTTTGGGTTTAGAGTTTAAATATTTTTAAGATTTTAATAAGCTTGTTTGATTTTTTAAATCCTGAACAAATAATCTGTGGTTACCGAGTATTAATTTGTTTAACAGACATATCGTTTTAAGTTTTTGAAATACAACTAAAAGATGCACCACATATGCAATCTGAAAGCTATAGTATAAGTACTATTATTGTTTTTATATACTTATGGCTAATCTATAAGGCTATATATCATTAAAAATTAAAATTATAAGTTTATTTATTAGTTTAATGTTTTAATATGTGTTATGTACAAAAGATCAAAACATACTTTTAATGGAAAAATAGGTGAAAAGCAAATAGTTATCTAACTAATAGTAAATATTCTCATTTATCATTCAACTACTCAAGTCGTGGGAACTATAACACGTGTTGAAAAGACATATAGGTATTACATATTGCAATAGTAGATATATTGTACATTTTTTACCCCATTCATCATTGTATAGATATCATTTCAAGTAGGTATACCTAACCTATACGTGTATATTTTTGTTTGTGTACAGTATTTTTAAAAAAATGTTCGATCGTTTGAAACCCAAAAAATGATAATATATTCATAATATAAAATGCTATTCAGAAAAGTATCAGTCTATGATTAATAATATCACCGTTAAAATGTTAAATTATTTATGACAATATATGTGTAGGCACGTTTCACATTCAATGCACACAGTTTAATTAATTAACGGGCAGGAAAGAAGAGAAAAAATATCAAAACATACATCAACAATTCTAAACTGCGTTGAAAATTTAAAAAAAAAATCGAAATGCCCATTTTTTTACAAACAAAGGTTTTAGTTGTATTTGTTATACGTTTCCTCCACACTCTACAGTATATAAAAAAAAAATAACTATAAAACAGTTGGCGGCGATTCGCACCGTGTAATCATATTTTCGTTATTCGTATACGGCGGTTAAGGGGCACCATCGATTTTTCTGCAATTTCACTATAGGTAATTTGCCGCGGCGTTAAAATAAAATAAATCGTGTGCCACACGCGTTTGGCGTTCGAATTTCGAAACTTAATTAACGATATAATGATAACAATATATATAACTGTCGTGTAACAGCGATATACCGCGATGTACCGTTCCTCCATACTTCATATATATATATATATAAGAAATACGTTAGTCATCATCCGACAGAAATCTGACACGTACCTACCCATATTATCAATTATCACCGACATCACTGCAATATTACATTTAAATGTTTTATACACATTGGAGCTCATCGACAATGTCAGAAATCGGATACGTTTACATGTTTGGTATTGCATTGAATTACGAACATATAATATAATTATTAGGTAGGTAGATATAAACCATAGGTAATACGTATTATATATATATATATATATATATACCTAATATTAAATTAACTTGAATTTTATAGGATGAAATTATCGAAGTGCATTCCTTACCTAACCCAAAATGTTCCAATTGCACTCAGTCCAATAATTGTAAAATATTATAGAACACACAAATTTTAATTTTAATTGAAAGTTGCATGATCTATTTAGTATTATAGTGACATTATTACACAACGTGATTTTTTTAGAAAAAACGTAAATACATATTTTGATATTATTATTTTGAAATTTTAACTTATTTCTACACTATCATTTATTGATTTTGAAAAATTAACATATTTTTATACATTATTATTTTTAAATAATTGAAGCTATATACAAATTTTGTTTCCCACCTTCGTCGACTGATGGTACCTACTACTTAAACGGGCTTTTTGTATAATGGAATGAGTATAACTCGAACGTTACCTTTTTCCATTTCGAGTGAAATCAAATGAGAACCAGTGCGGTTCGCCCTTACCCTTTTAAGTCTTAAGGGTAGACATGCGCCCGTTTTAATTATATTTAAGAACAGTGATAATATTATATTGCTGTCCGACGACGAATCGCGTCCGTTAACAAATTATACTACAACGCAGTGCGCGCGGATTATATCTGTATTAAAATAATAATAATAATAATAATATCATAATGTCATATACACAGGTAGTGGTCGCGCCGTGCCGCCGGAGTAGGGCCACACGCGGTCGATTCGAACGCGCCGAGACAACGGCGGACCAGTTTCAATACGGCCGGTCCGCGGTCCGGTGCAGTTGGCGCGCGCGCAGTTTCGGTGCGAGCGAAATTCGTGCGGTCGCAGTAGTAATACGTTCTACGTGCGCGAAAAGTTTTCGCTTTTTTCACGTTTTCTCGGGGGGGTTTTTTTTTTTTTTTTTCGTTCATTCAATATTGTTCGCGTGCCGATTCGGAGAACATGAGAACGCAGCTCGGCGTGATCTCACGTTCGATTTTTAAATGTTTCTGAGAGAACATGGTGAGTGTGATAATTTTTTTTTACTTCAATTCTATGTTGCACAATAATTATGCGTTTTAAGCTCTTGACCGCGCTATAGATACCGACTCTACGACCTACCTTTGTACATATGTTTATACACATATACCTATATACTGTACCTGCATCTACCCACCTGACCGCGTCCTCTATGCGACGAAATATAATAACACGGCACTTGGAAATTTGCCAAATATCGTTGCCGCGACTTCTAAATTAATTACTGCGCGGGGTGGATACGAATTTTCCCCTTGGCGGAGTGTACATACTACATCAGCGGTCTGCTCATGAATACCAGCAGCTGCTATTTAACGCATCGATAATATTTTATGTGTGTACTCCTAGATATAACGATATACAACCGAGATTATTCGAGTTTACAATCGTGCTGCACCTCTCAACAGTTGGGATTACAAATTTGTAATTCGGATGACGCTTATCTTCCCCGTGTTCAATTATTTATGTTATACCTATTCCCTGTAGTGATTTATCATAATTTGGCGCATTTCACTGAAATTCTATTTATTTTAAAATTAAAATAAAATACATGTAATTTATACGAAATTGTATTTGCAGGATGTACAGTATAACACTTAAAACATGACATTTGTAGGTTCTTGAACGCCAATAATAATCTTTAAAGCTTATTTTATAGGTACATAATGAATACCATCAAAATTGTTATTATTTTTAAAATATTAATGTACAAGTTACCTTTCAAATGGTTGAATGAATTGTCTAATCATTTTTTTAACGAATTAGAAGTCATATAACTTTTATTATTTTTATCTATTAACTATCTCATATTTGTAAAAAATTAAAAAAAATGTTCATTTGTTTCGAAACATGTTGATATATTAATGATATTTGTAGAATTAACCACCACTGCAAAGATTCATATTATTAAACTTGATAAAAGTTTTATCTCAAAACTTGTTTGAAATTAATTTAAATTAAAAGCAACCCTGTGGTTATAAATACATTAGTACTGATGACACGGTAGATGAAAAAGTTTTTATAAGTGTTATGAAGGATTTTATGTAATCTCTCTTTATAAATTAATAGATATAAAATATTAAAGAAGATTACATAGAATCGTATTTAATATAAACGCACAGCAGTAAATATATTAAAAAATACATTTTTACTTTTATCTTTTAATTAATGCACAATATATTTTTAACAATGCTATTATTTATATTTTAAACACAGTTTTAACAAGCAAATAAAAAAAGAAAATGTAATCCATTCAATTTAAAAACTGATATTTTTAGGTATATAGCACACATATTTTTTTTATTAAAATTTCGTCCCCGAGAATTATATTTCCTAGCATGTGTTAAGCTAATTTTTAATTAAATTTTAATCAAGTTGATTTGGATAATCTAAATTATACATTTGTTACCTATTATAATGTTAACTACAAAACTGTTGCATTATATTATACTATAAAAATACACTTTACGGACTATTATTTTTTTTTTAAAAAACTGTTAAATAGCTTGTAGAAGTATAGGAACATAAAAAAATAAGGAAATATTTTTACATTATTGCGTATTGTTGTTGAATTTGAAACGATTATTATGCAGTTTAAAAAAAAAAATAAGATATAATATGGTTATTATATTTTGTAGTCCCTTTATAATAAATGATGAACATCTTTGCAATATTATATCCATCCTAACTCGGGCAAATAGTTTATACAGTTATTATAAGGATACAATGGACGGTATGTGTCTTATATACCCACGTTTAAATTTTGAGGTAATGCGTATACTCGATGAATGACAAGTTGAATGACCTATTCGAGTATACCCACATCAAGATTATCAATAAAAGTTTGCCGGCGGGTTTTCATTGGCTAAAAAAGTGTTTAAACAAACACTGCAATGGATGTAAAAAGAATAAATGTCTTGTTGTTCATTAAAAATTAATACTCATCTCGTCCATTATTATTTGCTTTTCTGATTAGAATTATAATAGACCCTGCAAATTTATTTAACTTTATATGATTATGTATTTATGCGTATATGAATATATAATGAGAGCTTCGTTCTTTAAGCGATGACCAGGAATGTATATTTATTTCATTATTCGTATTGTTTTTTGTTTGTCACTTTATAGCAAAAAGTACGGTCAAAATTTGATAAAGATATAAAATATTACTATAATATCGTCCAGAGTCCAGAGGTATTTTATAAACTTTAGCGCCCTATGGCTCCTTCGTCTCCTCACAACTTGTTTACGGCTCCCAATTTATTAATGACAAAAAATATAATGTATATATGTACTAATGAAAGTGTATATATTTATCGTTTTAATTACCATACAGCAATAAAGTAATAATTGTATTCCTCTTCTGTACCACGACTCTCTTGACTAACACTTATTCGATCTGCAATACATAATTTTAATACCTCTGCTATAACCTCTACTGCATAATATATAAAATTGTTTTTCATATTTTTGCATACTTGTGATTATTTAGAAAATTGTTATTTGTTTATTTGAGAAGATAATGGGCTCTCCTGAACATATTCAATAATATATATTATATAATATAATATATAAATTTTAATAATATATATTTAAATATTTTAAATACTCTTATAGATCGACATATTTTTCTTAATTTAATAATTTTTCACTTTTTGGACAATCTGCAGGTTACTGATTGCTGAGTAATGATTAGTTTCCGGATTTTGTTATTAGTGCCTCCAATTTAAATTAGCACGAATGCACTATAGTCCTATACCTATATATGGCTATATTATATAATACCTATAATATTATGTTGATAGAAATAAAGTGCATAGTGCGTAGATACATATAAGTACTTCCACAATTGTTTTAAACATAATAATTTAGGTTAAGTTTTTGTAATTTGTTTTTTATACTTTTAGTAAGCTTTTAAGTCATTGATGAAAAACCCATACAAATAATTGCCCACGTTGACATTAACAAAAAATACGTAAGGTGTTAAAATAATAGTATATCAATGGTGTGTGTATATTTATTTTCCGAGGAAATTACATTTGTATGTTAATTGCATTCGATTCTGAATGTTCAGTGAAAAAAAAGAACGATAACGATGATTATATTTGTAAAAAACAGATTAATATCTTTAATATATGAATGATAAAATCGTAACCGTGTACCGGACTCACATTGTAGTACATCGTATTATATATTTGCGTAGGCTTAAAGTGTTAAGTCTTGTCAGTGTATATATATATATATATATACTATAGGTACACGACGATTTAATAAATTGCATCATATAATATACATAGCGTGTGTTTGTGTATACATTGTGTGTACACGTACACTAAATATTAATTGTTATTGAGGTAAAAGATCCTATCGAACGGGCAACCGTCAATCGCCAAATAAAATATAAACACTTTTCGGACGGACCACACCACTACACCGCTTTGATGGACGGAAAATTAACTACCTATGTGATGTTTTTAAGCGTCTGTCGCGGGACGATGATTGATGGTATATCGTTGTGGCCCTTCTTTGCAGTGGACCTTTTCAAAATGTCGTCCGACAATAGCGATATTATATTATACATGCACCGGCGGTGTAAAATGCATTAACGTAATGTGCACAAGGTGCAATATCAGTATAGGTATATAGGTGTAATGGGCGGTGTTGGTCTTTAAATATTATTTTTTCGACACGTGACACTGTGTGTATAATATAGGTACACCATATTTGACGTGGGCCATAGAGATTTTAAAAACGGATATATATTCGTTTATTATATAATATTATTAATTGGCTGTCGAGATAAGTGACATTTTCCATACGATACGGAGAACAATAAAATAAAAACACCGTATTGGTGAACGAATCGAATTATAGACCGACGGACATCCGAATATTATTGTGCACTATAATAATATTATATATGTATATACGTGCACGCCGATGAAGCGTAGGCGCAACCGCCTCCCGTGCGGACGAGCGGTTTTTTTCCCGTGCACGACGCCTCTGCGCCACTTTTGACCGTCAAACAAATATCATAACATACATATAGGAACAGCCATGAGCTGTATAGTAGACGTACCTCTATACTATATACCTCATCCGGAATAATGGCAAATCAATTATGTCGGACAGCACGGTGGTGTACGAGTTGATCTTAGTCCCGGGACTATTATAATAATTTAATTCCCAATATGCGCACGTGCTACGAAAAGTCACGTTTTTCCATCCCGGCATGGCATAATATGCAACGTTATATATTATATTATATTGTTTCGCTAAAAACAAAGCTTTTCGTACAAATACGTAGGTTTATTAAAGTGTTGAATGCCGGAGGGGATGGATGTACGAGGGGTCGTTACAGCTGGGCAGAAATTATCGGGTAGTCCGCAAATTCTTCACTGAATCTAATCGATGAATAATTATTATTTTTTTTTTTTATCAGTTGTATTGAGTGATTTTCACTTACCTACTTATTTCATAATAATTTAATATAAAATAGAGGTGTTTAAAAACATTTTGAATTGGTATCTATCTTATTATTACCGGATCGGTATAAGTACAAAATATATCATCATATATCATAAAAATAAAGTTAAGAATGATTTAATTGTTATTTGTTTTTATTAAAAATAAGATGTTGAAAATTGTGAATATTGAGACATAAGTTCACTGAAATATTTTTAGTAGACTAACTTTTTTATCTGTATTTTCTTAATTATTTCAATGAAAAATTATTCGAACTGAATTTTATAAATATATTTAATAGTTCTTATACATTTAATATTATATTTTTTATCCATTTTATATATTTTAATTAATATATTATATTATTACACACCTACTACCTAGTATCTAAATTAACTATATTTAAAGTTCTTTAATCATATACCATCAAAGTAAAATACAATGAATAATGAAAATAATAATTATAAATTCTCGGCTTCCTTTTAATTATATTTTAGATAAGACCATACAAACATATAAATCATTAATTTTAATTGGTAAATATTGTATTTGCAATCAGAAATGTATTGATTACCACCCACCATTAACGTTGTAATAGGTACCAACCCTTAAAGTGCAGTTATGTGGACCGAGAACGTTTCATCGCCTGACGAAAAATCTCCGCGTTCATTATCTTTTTATTTTATATAAAATTACACTTCAAACTCACATAATCACAGCATAGGACATAAGTACATTTCGCTTAAAAGTTAACCCAAACATATTGTACAATGTAGGTATCAACATTATTAATGTAGTGCCACGAGTGTGCAATTTTGTCACTGTACGCGTCTTGCATCTGCATATTATTATCATACATATTATATACTTATTACCCACATTATATATAATATGATATTATATTATTACCATTTACCACTATAGTACTATACGTGAATAGTTTGACAAAACGTATTTTCCGGTTCCTAGCTCGTATGCTTGACGTGATTATTGTGTGTAGGTAATATAGGTACATTATATTATTATAAATTGTACTTTAATCCAAACGACCGACACGCAACTGTCACGTAGGTTATTTACTAAACAATATATGAAATGAAAATATAATATAATATACTATACTATGTATTCAATTTTTACTTGCTACTATTAATGTACAATTTACTATTATATTCTCAGTAAATATATTAGGTTTAGATAAATTGTAAAATGTTCTATTTTTATTAATAAAATTTTACTATTTACTATTCAGTGATGCTAATAGTAAGGACTGATGATTTATATGAAATTGTGAACATAATATTGTCATCTCGAACTAATTTATTTATACTATTACAATAAATCACTCACGGTTTTAAATACTTATATATAACCGTTAATATTATAAATAAATTAGCTGTGACTGTTTGATTTTTTAATAATTTTATTATGCACATTTACTGTGGTACTCATATTATGTATAATTGTACAAATTGTAATATATTTGAACAAAAATTAACTATGATTTATGAAGAATGATAAATAATTTGTGTGATATCTAGAAATTAAATAAGTGGTATCTAAATAATTAAGTAAAAAAAAATTTATAATGTTATTTAAAAGTGTATTTATTTTATATAAAAGTAATAAAAATTGTTGAATTTTATAAATATTTTATTTTAAGTATAAAATAATACTTACTACATTACCTACCATTATTATGTAACCTACATTCATAATTACCAGAAGGCAGAAATATAGGTAGGTACGGTCGTATGGACACATACGGAACATACTTATTAACTAAAACATTATGATCGTGCTACAGCAATAAACTGCATTGATTCTCATTGAATGAAGGTACAACAAAAAAGAAAACGTTAGGTGTAATAACGCGTAATTACCACAATAATATTATCTAAACTGTTTGTGAAATACCATATTCATCTATTAAATTAAATGCCTATATTGTATTTTGTATTAATTATTACTTGTCACTTGAGGTTTCTTAGCGTGTTTTTTTTACAATTGCCACATCTACTCATACAATATACATACAATCTACCATATGTAGGTACCACTTTACAAAATTTTAAATGGATAAAAATAATTATTTAGATATACTTTATTTTATTTATTATATATTTGAGATATTTTAATTAAATTTATTTATTTATATGGTTTAGGTATATATTATGCAAATGATAAACATTATTTATAGAATATTACTTTATATATTATAATAATCAAATAGGTTTCATGATAATGAACAATGCCTAAAATTTAATTGACAGATCACATTAATAAATTAATTGCAATCATTTATTATTAATTATTAAATATATTTTATGTACTACTAATGAGTACTATTGTGCCACGTGTGAAATGAATACATTTTAAAAAAAATCATTATAAATAATTTTTTACAAAATTAAAGTTTTACAATATTTAACATTATTGACAGATAGTTTCAAGACATAATTGTTTACACAAATTATTTTTTTTATTTATTTATTATTTTATGGTATTTTTTAACACTTATTCACCCGACGACCTTAAAATCACGTTTAATAGCTCATAACTGGCTTGAATCTGTGTATCCGTTGACCGTTCCAATATTTTAACAGAGGGCAAGTAAAAAATACTGTATTAACACTTTGGTCTCAAAACAAGTAACAACATTCAAAAATCTGATCATATGAGTGAGTATAATATTCAGTATTCACAAGTCCCTATACAAGCCCTGAGGAAATATGATAATGATAATGTTAATTTGCCAATTAGCGTAAAATTATACCGGTCTTGTTAATATAAAATGGAAAAAAAAACAATATATAATTTTTCAAGGTCTACGGAATTCTTGAACGTTTTACAGTGTAACAATATATTAAATTCACATGAAATTGATATAATTGAAAAATTGACCAATCATTTATTGAAATCCAAAACGATTAGTTTTATGGTAATATTTTTTCAGCTATAATAGAAAAAATGCAATTTGGAAGTTTTACTTTAAATGGTTGATTGTCTCATTATTTTTACAATACATAGTGAGTACATCATATAATAGATAAACATTTAACTAAAAACAATAGATCGTATTTTATTGTCGTCCTCGAATGCCCTTCAAATAGTGACATTAGGAAAGACACTATAAGTCTGATTAATCAGATATCATACAGAAAATCGTTAAGAATATTCATGACAACGATGACTTATGGCAAATTGTTTAGAAACAAAAAATTATAATAAATTGTCAAGCAATATAAGAAAATTAGAAAATAGTTTCGGTTTAATTTACAATATGATATTGAAGACATGTGAATTGTGCAAACTTGTAGAAAATAATGTCTGTTTAAATGTAAAACTATGACAGAATATTTTACTAAAAATAAACAATGAAAATTTTTTTTAAAATATAAAACTAAATATACAAATTTTAACGAAATTAAATAAAAAATAACTAAACAACTCTAAAGAATAAAAAAATAAGTGATATAGTATTTTCTTTGTTCGCAGTAAAATAAATTAAAATTGAATAAAAAATTAAACATTTAGATATGTATGAACCTAGATGAATTCATTTTTATGAGGTTCCTTATTTTCATTGTTTTTAATATTGAACTGTGTTAGTTTATAGCTTTTTATTAATCAAGTTATAAAAGTATAAAATTATAGTTATTTTATAAAGTAAAAAAAAAATAATACATTTTAGTTAACATACATTTCTTTATATTCTTTTATGAATTTAATTTAAAAATAATTAAAATACTATTCTTAGTGTTATACTGTTATAAATACTTAAATTTTATATAGCATAAATTCGATATTTTAATATCATCTTTAAGAATAATATTATTGTTATGATTATATTATAAATCTATAATAAATTTATATCATTGAATTAACTATTAAAAACTGTTCTACACAAGAGTTATAAATTTAAATTTAGAATTTTTAGTTTGATATATTATTGAATATTTTGTACAAAGTATTTTAGTATACTTTTTATTAAAACCTATGAAAAAATAGTTCTTAAGTATATTACAGCCTTGCTGTATGTAATATTGCAGGTATTATGTTTTTTTTTGTGTTACAATGTATCTTAACACTTAAATAGGTATCTCATAAACTTTAAGTCAATGGATACCTCTTACCTACTTGCTTATTTTTTGATTATCGCGTAGTAATACAGTAACGCGAACACAATTTTTAAATCATAATTTTGACAAATTCGAAAAATAAATGCATACAAAACATATTTTTATATTTTTAAGTTGTCTAAATAAATTAGGTTTTTTCCTTGTTTACTATATTTACTCAATTCTCATTCTAATAAACAATCTACTCGGTTTTGGTTAGTTTTATTACACTTATATTATATGACATCACTAAAGCGCTGCGTACTACTGCGAAACACATTAATTAGCAGGGTGGGCGTGTATTTCGTAGGATCGGGTTTATCTTTTAGCGTTTATGTAAATCAATATGGGTCTCCGACAAACCTACACAATTGCTAACGGTACTACAAAAATATAAAGTGTATACAATGTATTTATGCATACTTTTTACTTGTAAAAGAATCTTGCACGTGTTTATAATAATGTAATAATGATGATATCCCGAAGCCACGCGGGTCTGACGTCAGGCTGAAGCGTTTTGTTATACATATAACAAATAAATAATAATGTATAAAAACAACAACAGGACGCGTTGTGAGGTACCTGTGCTATAAATATATATCTCAGGATAGGATTGTATTTTTGTATCTTCATATCTGCCGTTGAAAAAATAAACATGTAATAATTACAATACCCAGACGGAAAACGTATTCGCCAAAACTACTTGTTCGTTAATAGATGAGTTATGACGCCAGTTTGCAAATACTCATTAATGTTTCAACGGTGGACACATACTGAATTTCAACTAACCGTTGTTAGTGTCATTGCACACACCATATTTAAACTTATCACACACACTCGAAATTTCGATAAAATTACTAGGAAAGGTATCCGTCAGACCCCCACGGCACGGTTCACTATAAATTATAATAATGTCGCCGAACTCTGAAGTAAATATACTTGAGTGTTCAAATGTACATTTATTATGTATGTAAATAAATTTAAGACATTGATTTATGTATGTACCCACATTCCGAAATTAGGATGATCATAGTGATTTAATAGTGAATCATTTAATTTTGGTTTACCACCATTACTCCTTACTTATTTATTAGATGATAAACAGAGTTTAAGTAAACTGTAAGCTGCGGCACATAAAATCAGAAAATATACACAATATTAAAGATTAATAAAAAAAAAGGTACACATCAATTATTTGTAAATATTAAACAATATTCGCATTTTAGTAATATTTGTTCAATCACAAGCAATTTTTATTGAATTACGGAATTGTATTTATAAGTATAAACTAGAGTTATATGAAGTTTGTGATGACCTATAATGGCATTATTGTTTTAAAAGTAATTACTTATATCAAAAAATTTCTATAATGCTTTATTAATAGAATATAAAGCATTTTATTACTAAATAAATCTAATAAACTACAGTAGGAATGTATTTTTTTCAAATAATATAAGTAAAAAGTATTGTGTCATTACTCATTTAATATTTAATGATGTGGAGAAAATACAATATTATTTATTTTATTAGCTGGTTTAGTCACGTACCTACAAATTGTTTTAGAATTTAAATTATAAATCCTATATTCCTATTTCACAAGCTTATAAAATACCTACTGTTAGTTTAAGCTATTTTATGCATGATGTATTAATATTTTTAAGCTTTAAATAAGTTATTTATTTTTCAATATTAATTTTTATTAAGAAACTAGATTGCTTAATACTTGTAGAGCCTAAAATTAATTGAAAATATTTATTATGAGTTTTTACTATGTATTTCAGTAATAAGCTGAAAATATTTTGAATATGTTCATTTCTGGAAAAGTTATGTTTTAGATTTTAGTAAACGATTGTGATTATTTTGATAAATAATCTAGGTAATGAATGTATCCAGAAGTCAGTAAAAGAAAGGTATCTAAGTAACTTATAAATAGACCTAGATGGAACTATGATGATTAAGTTTGTTATGAAATGTTCAGTAGTTTAAATATTATAGTATTAGCTATTGCTATTCAAAGTACTTCAATCATGGACGTAACTTAAGCAATTTGTATGAAGGGGAAAGAAGCAAACTTTATTTTATGTCAGTATAACCTCGGATTAGATATACTAAATATGTAATATAACAAAATATTTGATTTAAATGTTATTTTAAAAATGTATAATTATATGGAGTACAAATAATAATCAATAGGTACTAAATAAAACTCAATTATGAAACTTAATAGAATATCTCCCCTATGAAAGCATCCTTCCTACTACTTTATGTTTATATATATAATATAAGATGATTCACCGATTCACCAAGAATGCTCACCCACATATTTTCGTCTAATAATAGATTTATTCAAATTCTGATTTTTGGAATTTGTAGGTACCTACTAATAAGAACTATATTTTCAAATAAAAAAAAAAATTATAATAGTTATAAGTTATAAAAAGTTATACTTTTCTGAGTAATAACTCCTACAAATTTAAAACGCGTTTTCGATAATATTTTACTAATTTATAATTACAAAATACTAAAGGGCATTATTTTGTTTATTTTTTTAGAGAGATGGAGGTCACTTCCCCCCAGTTTACGTCCATGATATTGAGTTTTTCTAAAGGTTATTTGTATTTGTTGTGCACTTGTGCGCCAAAGGAATGATGATATTTAGCACAGATAAATAGATCTGTTTGAATGGTTTTAGTGTTTGATAATTTTGCTATATCCCTGGAAATTCCGATAACATCATTTAATGATATAACCATACAACTTTATAAGTTTGAGCAGGGTTTGTTGATTGTGTATTTATTAGGTACCTACAAAGAGAAAGTGTTAACTATGAAGCGACTTAAAATATAGGTATGCATTTTATTTGTATACTGTTCAACTTATGATTCCTTTTGTTAATCAGTTTATATTATATTATATTTTAAACTAATTAGGATTATATTTTATCTCTCATTCTTTCATAGCTAATATACGTTAACAGTAAATACATTAATAGCAATATGTATAATATATTTTAATAAGAAAATACATATATAGGAAAAAATCGAAATTTACTTATTAATCGTTATTAAGTATAATTAAATTAAAATATTATTTTTTTTATAACATTGTGACACATTAATTGTGAGCCTTGGAAATTACTTAGTATTGTTTTCAAACGTGTAATGTAGAAAGGTTAGTATATCGCGTCTACAGCAGCAATTACAATAAATCGACTTGCGCTTATAAGTGCCGTATACTCTAAGGAAGTATAAACTCATATTGTGCATCATAAAAATAACATTGATAAAATTGTAAACAGTAGCGATACGACATAATATTACTATCACCATCGTCATTATTACCTATAACACATCAGCTAGGCATATAAAAATATAATTTTACGTGCACATACATACATACGCACGTATACATATATTATACATCTATATATAAATATATGTATATGTACATATTGTATATTTTAATTGCTATATAATATTTTATATGTCCTTGTCGCGGTCGTCATATATGTATAATACATAAAAAAATGCGGAGGCGTTTGTTCTACAGTGTGCCTATACCACGAGCATATATTTCACAGTCATATTATAGAACTATACAGCTGATGTTGATCGTTTCCATCGTTGGACCACTATATATGCACACATTCGTATAATATTGTATTTTATTGTAATATAATTATTATAACATGCCGGATCGTCTACCTACACCTGTCACGCCCACCAGCGTCAATTTGCGTGCACATATACCTATCACAAGCCGTGTGTTTTGCAGTCGAGCAATAGAGCGTAGTAATGTTTTCATTATTTAGATTTGGGTAGGTACCTACACCGACCTTGAACGGCCTAAAGCTACCGAACTTGGACGATAAAATAAATATTGTCGACTAAGCGTACGGCCTACCATTACTTTCTTACCATACCTACAATTATCTGTACGGTATACGATCCAAATGTATGTTTATAAGATAAAATAATATATAGCAACTATAGTACCTACTCATAAAATATATTAAAAGTACCTTACCGAGAAGCGATACATCAAAAGATAAATACAAATTATCATATTTCAAATGGCAGCTAGGGAAACGAAAATATTATTTAATGTTGTTTATAAGGTATAACATTGAACACTAATATATATGATAAATAATTGCAGTAAAAAAATAATACAATTGTTGGAAAATAATGATATAAAAATTCACTTTTTAAATTCTACATAATTTTGTTCAATAAGTTATATCTATGACCGTTTTAACTGCACTTTTACAGAATAACTTGTAATTACAATATATTATATTATATATAACTGATGTCTGCTATACATACTCAACGGCTTCGCTGATTTTTGATTTCAAATTAACCAGATCTCAATTGTAACAAATATAAACATAATTCATTGTGAAATCTAAGAAAGAAAATATCTAGATAGATCGGTTGGTACAGGGTTTCTATATTGGTAGGTATTCGAAGAATCAAATTACCATTATCGATCAATCTTCCGTCAATATTTTTTAGTAAAAATATTTATACTCAATGTTATAAGATATCTATCAAATATATTAGCGAAAATAAACAACATCGTTTATAAAGTATTTCAATGTTAATGCAGGGTTAAAAAAAAATATAATAGAGACTTGTATTATTTTAGAACGATTTTATTCGTGAAGGGAATTGTATACTATCTATATATTGTAATAAAAGAAATTTGCTTTATGAGAAAAAAATAGTTTAATATTACATTTATTGGCTACAACAGTACTATTAAATGAATAAAATAATCTTATTTTAAATGTGTCTAATGTCTATAATATAACAATGACTCATAAGTCATAACTTACTAGAAGATGTATATTGAAGAAACACTAATTTAATTCAAGACATTTAAAACGAAAGGAAAGGACGATTGTGTTCTTGATCAATAAAAATGACTTTATACAAACATGATTTTCTATAATTTAATACAACTATTGTAAATCGCAATTGCTAATGTACATAATTGATTGCACAGTATTAATCATGTTACGTAGATCACAAACAGGTGAAATTACAGATGTATCAGATTGGGTTAAGATAGGTTTGTCTACTAACGTTGACCTAACCAAACATAGAATGATTATAGAAACAAGAATTAATATTATAAAATAAGAAATCATTTAAAAATAAAAATAGCTAGCACAGCTAATAGTTGAAAAACTAATCCATCTTATCATCCTATTATTTATTAGTAAAGAAATGTTTTTTTTTTTAACGTTCCTAAATCATGTACTTAAATAATATCAATTATAAAATTATTGTCCGAGTTTTTTAGTGACGAGAGGTCGATATTTTGTATAGTATATAATATAATGTACCATGAGTTTATTCACGACGTATAAATTGGCCAAACGCATTTTACCGCGACAAATAAAAAATACAGTTGGGATATTGACAAAACATTATTATTTATTATTATGATCGAGTTGAGCATGAGAACACAACAACATGATAATTTCTCGGACTCTTAAAGTTTTACAAAACGATTTTTGCAAACTACGAGTGTATATATTATATATGTAGGTACTTGCAGTATTTACATACGTCCTATACATTTTTCTTTTATACGTTTGACGTCGATATTATACATAGTCGATTACTCAACTCTGCTTAATAGAGACGCCGGTTAATAGGAATAACTTTTTAATCGAGACAATTCTTCAATTACTAAAATAACCGCACGATTGTAATGTAAATGGTCACCGCATATTTGGGCCACAAAACCAGATAATTTGGATATTTTTATCAAGTATATTTTATCTATCCGACAATATTTTTGCGTTAATTACAAAAAAGTCTACATGCCTCGTCTTAGACAACTGTACTGTCCATCCTAATGTACAATTTTTGAAAAAGATCATACTTGAATTTTTACTTCTTAATATAACGTCACTATTTCAGCCCTTTAGGTACGTGTGTTATCCAAAATGTAAAAGTTAAGTATAGAGCAACACTGGTCAATAATTACATTTTAGAAAAGATTGAAGACAATCTATTTTAACGGCAATCGATATCAGTAAAATTGTTTAATTTTTTCTTATATGTATTTATTTTTGTGTTAATAAATAATTTCTATATTTTCTGTACGACTAATATGTATATTAATAATAATAATAAAAGTATAATAAATCAGTAATTAACAAACTTTTATGTTTCTATTTTTTTATTTCGGATTATTGGGACAACCGCGCTTTATTGAGACAAAATAACACGCAACAGCGATGTGTCTCAATAAAGCGAAGTCGACTGTATTTTACTTCGTATGCTATTCCGCTCAAATGATCGATAGTTTCGCAAGAATATCACAAAGGACGCGATGTCGATAGTTCCGCGTAGTATTATTATAGGTAGGTACTAGATAATAAATTTATAATCAATGGCACTATAAGTCTATAGTTATTATGTACATAATATTATTATATACCAACATCGTCAGCTGTTGCGGTCGTCGATCAGAGCTAAAATCTTAACCCACGTGCAGAATCTCGACGGCGTACAAAATATGGGACAATTACTATGTCGATGCAGTTTTCAGGGACGAATCGCGTGTTATTACAGAATAATAATAAATTATACGCGTGTGTGCATCTTTGTCTTAAACGCGCAATAGGCCCGCCGTGTGCACTCAAAAAATCGCGTATATAATACACACGCGCTCGCGTGACATTCATAAACGCCCATCCGTCTGCAATCAACGGTGGTTTCCGTTGGGCATAGGCTGCGAGAGGTGGAAAGATGTAATAGTTTTATTATTATCATTATTATATTATATTATTATTATTTTGTTTTACAAAACAAATTGTACTCGGAAAATGACGCTTTCTCTCTCTCTCTCTCTCCACTTAAATTGTATACATATTATATTATTATGTAGGTATTATGCATTATATGCAGCCACACCAAGGCCGATGATATTATTCATTAGATCATCAGCGCGTTAGGCGTGTGTATAATGTAATTGAAACCCATAAAGATAACGCTAAACCATAATATTATTTAGCTGCCGTATACACACCATGTCCAATACGAACCTATAATTATACGATTATATTTGAGCAGCGTGAAATAGTTAAATAGTTTTTCCGTCTGTTTTTCAGCGATTTACTAGTGGGTAAAAACCACAGATATATCATAATATACCTGCCTACTGATGGACCGTGATAGTACGATAATGTGATCCTTATACATAAAACTATATAATTAACGTAGGTACCCGTGCACAGCTAGTGTACAACATATTTCTTGTTATATGTTGCGCAAACCTATTCGATACACAAGACATAAAACCAATATTTTAATTTGTATTATAATTGCGCGTATTTTTTTTTTTTTATCGTTGTGTGGAATATCTACAGCTTATAATATTGTTTAAATATGTGATTTTACAAAAGAAAATTACATATATATGTCTCAACGTATGGTTTTAAATGAAGCGTTCGAGAGCGATTTCATGATAAATTATGATTGCTTGTCATTTGTATGTACACGATTGTTCGAAATCCGACAGTAAATACATTATATTATATACCTATATATAACAACGTAATCTACGTATACGTGCATACACCATTGCAGGCTGACGTATGCAGTACGTAGCAGAGGCAGACCAGCTTAATATGCAACAAAGAACACCATACAGGATTATGTCATGACACGTATGACAAATGTCGAAGGAAAAAAAGTGTCCCCAAATTTGGTACGAAACCTTGAATGATAATATTATAGTCGTTCTTTTGTGACCGATTTAGTCAACAGGTAGCAAATAATATGTTGTATTTTTTATATCTAGTGCACTGCTACTAAAACCATAAAAAAACATAATGCACATATACACAGGTTTAATTTATAAATCGAACTTACTTGAGCATCGTTTTTTCAATTTCAATGATAATATGTACTCCCAAGAGTTTTTCTTTCGCATTACAACGTATTCCTCTGCTAGTCGATTAATGTTCACTGTACAACAAAGCGAAAATTATATACTATAGTTAGGTATACCTATAGATTATGTTTATTTAGCGCATTTGTTGGTGTTTCGTAAACTATAATACTACTACAGTCTGTATTTAAACAACGTACTTTTGCACACAGGTGTTTTATTCTCAAAATCTATTCACACAGTAAAAATGAATTTAAATATTTTCAAATGACATAATATTATACGTTCATTGTTTGCAATGTATAGCATAAATGTATTAATGTATAAATGAATAATAAAGCTGTATAAGTTTAAATGTGTACAAATTTATTTATATATACGAACGAATATTTAACATTTAATTAAAAGTTCGCTTTTTTTTTATCTTGTCGCTGGTCGCTAATAGGTTTATGAAAAATGGCTTTCGCGGATTTCACAATTCAATTGAATATTTTACAACTAAATTTTATTATTTTATAAAAAAAAAAAATATATATATATAAATATAAACATTTTCTAATAGATTTTATATTAAAGTATTAAACCATGTAGATTTTAAAATTTAAATTCAGTATAATTTTATTAAACAATGATATTTTAATATCCATGATTTCATAAGTAAATAGTAAATACTATAGTAAATAGTTATTTAATAAATAGTTTAGAATAAATATATAATATCTATAGGTACTTTTGATTACAGATATTAAGCTTATAACTAATATTGTATTTATACTTATTGTTGTTGCATTATATATAATATTTTATTTATAACTGTAACTCTATAAAAACAATATAAATAATAATAACTATTTAACTATCTAAATTTGCTCATATAAACAATTTATGATTATTTTGTCATTGACGTTGAATTATATCAGATATAAATAATTTTGCTACCTATATGGTGTTTTTATAAAAATTTTATAATTAATATATATATTTATATTTAATATTAAGCATTTTAAATTTCAGTAACCCACGTGTTTAATAACCTATGGTATTTATTAAATAAATATTTTTAATGAATGTCTTTGGTTTAGCATAATATTAATAATTAGTATAGTACTATGGTGTGACTCATTGTCACGGAGGAATAATATTAATATATGGTTGAGTCGTAGACTCAAGTTTAATAAGTTAGATCTTATAATTATATGGTTCGGGCAATATTGTACTCAACATCGGAGATTTAAAAAATGACCAATCTAAGATTCGTTATAATATAGATAATTTACGTGGGATCCATTTTGCTATTGTTAAAGCAAATCGTAGATTTTCCGATTTGCCATAAAAATATGTATAGAAAAAAAATATTTATTCATAAAAATGTGGTATTTGTTGAAAAAATTAAAAAAGAAAGTGGTGGTTTCTACGAAACGAACTCAATATACTAATAATGACTGAAGACTATGGCAAAACGAAAAACACGATTATAATAATCACTGCACCAATGAAAACGATATAATATATACACGGCAAGTATATAGCTGCCTCTAATGTCTTATTATTACATATTATAACATTAGTATACATGCATAAAGTATTTTATGCAGCGCGCACTCCCGGTACATGCGTGTGAATTCCATTTTAGATAATATTTTATGCGTATACATTGTTATACCTACCGAGTGTTTTAAATCTTTAAAATACCCTGCAGCAATATAACAATATTGTAACGACGTGCAACGCGGCATTTTTGCTCTTTATACTTACTGAAGACTCGGGGAGGGGCAGCGTGTTGCTGCAGGTCGCCGTATGTCGGCGCGATATTATGCTCTCCCGGGTCTCGTCGACTAAAAGCTCGTGAGCACAGAGTTCACGATCCGACGACGAAATCTCAGGTTTGCGCGGCGCTCGCGAGTGTGTGTGTGTGTGTGTGTGTGTGTGTGTGTGTGTGTGTGTGTGTGTGTGTGTGTGTGTGTGTGTGTGTGTGTGTGTGTGTCGCGCGCGATCGTGTACTGTCCGCGGTCGTTACATTACTCAGCACCTATCGTAACTGCATATAAAATCGTATCATGATTGACGAATAAATAATAAGCGATTAGTCGCGGCAGTCGGTCCGCGGTCGTTTAAAACGCATCGTGTGCCGAAAACCGTTTGTACGACTCGCCCCCGCAAATGTTGCGCGCACACATCGCGGGCTGCCGCTCGCACTTCTCTATTATTATTATTATTATTATTATTATTATACGTACGCGTGTCTCTTGGCAATCAATCACGGCTTTCGCGGTGCACCAGTCACCGGGGTGCACCCATTCAGCCATTGTAGTCAGACGACGACAACTATGATAGGTACTACATTATAGCAACGACAACAGTAACCGTCGTGTGTCGACCGGAGAATCGATGATTTTGTGCCCCCGAAATTCGAACGAGTGACGGTCGCCTAGAGAGTGAAAAACTGAAAGGGCAATACCGCTGCAGGTCCACATCCTGCGTGTACCTAGGCTTATGATAAAACACCTATGGTTGTGTTAAATATAAATACGATGGACTATGATGATCGTATGGAATGCGCAGTGCCGGATCTAGGACATTCGACACCCGTGGCACCTAACCCAACAAAAAAAAATCACTCACCTATGAGTTTGTTAAAAATTAATAATGATATAATATTATAATTGATATAACGTCTTAAAAATATAAATCTATATAATAAGTATATAAAAGAAGAAGCAGGGACTGACTGATTCATAATCAACGCACAGCCAAAACTATAATAGCTAGAGACTTGAATTCTTCATACCATTCTTTGTGATGGTACAAAATAGGGGTGAAGTCGTAACGGTGGACTAAAAAATAATTTTCGAAAATTCGCATTTTAAAGAGGGGCTAACACGAGCTCACTTGGGATTTGATGGCTCACGTTTTTTTGTTCATATATATATAAGGCTGCAGGTTATAGAAAATAAAATAGTCATTATGTTATTGTTAAATATAATTTTAGACCTGTATAATTAGTCAAAATCGCCATTGCTGTGTTAAGAATCTGTGTAACTTACATTTAACCAAGGGAATTTTTTTATTTGTCACGGGCAACGCCGTAAGATCCACAAGTATAAATATAATTTAAAACTTAAATACTTATATAATACTTTGATTATATAGAAAAAAATTAAAACTTATTTTTCTGGTCTTTTTTGCGATGAAGTCGTTTTTGTGTCATCATACTAGATTTATCCCGCAATTGTATACAGATAGTCTATGAAATAATTTTTAAAAATCACAAATTACAAGTTAAATACTTTAATTATTATTGTAATACATATCGGATATTCATCAGATCACGCTGTGCCATACGTAAACCGGCACGACTCCCGACGCTTTCTATTTTGATCGCTCTGTTCCGTCGCGTATTAATTACGATACGGCAAAATAAAAACCGTTTGGTTTTTCGCCAAACTTGTTGGATTTACGCGAGACACTGCGCGTGATCTTATAGATACCTAAACATTAAAGTAATATTATTCTGATTTTTAGAAATTGAATTCTTGGTTATTGTCATTTTTTTTGAAATAAAATTCGAGGTGCCCTTCTCGTGAAAACGGTTACAGGGGCAAGGAACCCCCTCACTTGACCCTTGGCATGCATCCAGAACTATCATTAGTTATTCATATAGGTGCCTGTAAACATTGTATATAGACTATAGCCGTACACGCGCGTTCACCCGCAGTGCTGTATAACACGCGCGAGCGTCGGCCCGAGTGGGCGAATTGAATGGATTCTCGTTTTTCGCTAGTTATTGCGCGCGACCTTGACGGCCCGGCCAAAATTTGTTTTGCAACAGCTGTTTATTATATTCACCGGAAACGCGCTGCCGTATGCATAATATTACGTATGATATCACTTATACGCACATATATAAAACGGACACCCCTGTAAAGGATATCAACGAGTACAATACTATAGGTACACATTATTATATATTTAAGTGCGACCTACGCGCGCGCTCTATATACGTATTATATAATGTACAATATTATGTTTATAACGATCGAGCGACATTCTGTGCTGCGCATAACTGCGGCGTAGCACCCCCAAAATATTTATGAATTATATCGCGTTCGTGTACGTGCGCTCACGGTCGTACTCACGTTGAGGGTGAGAGAGGGGACGAGAGTGTTGTCTTTATTTTTATCTATCGATTATCCTATTGCCCCATCAATTAGGCTCCTATTGTTAAAATAACAATCCGTGTTTTAATAAAAGCAATAAAAGTAATTAAAAAAGCAAATTAAATTACTTTTTTGGGTAATAAAAATATATTTACCGCTATCGCAGACAATATGTAACTAATAATAGTAATAACACGGGTACATATAATATACGAATCCCTTTAGCACACGATTAATCATATATTATAAAATATGAATTAATATGCACGACTCTGTTTCAAACACGCGTTTCAGCGTTTGTCGTTTTTCTTGTATATTGTAAATTATAATGTTAAACGCAATCGCATTTAATAAACGTAAACGACATGGACATTTTATAATAGGGTGCATCGAGTTTTGATATAAATAAAAATTTGGCGGACAAAATATGTTTGCAATCTTTTATACGCAACAATAATTGCTATCCGCGAAAAAATGTGATCGCGGTTCAACAATTTATTATCACGGGTGATTCATTTAACGTAATACGCTCATTATTTCAAAAAACTATTTTTTTTCACAATTTCAAGTCGTTATAATACAACATTTTTGTAAAAAAAAAAAATATTTTTTTTTTTACAAATGTTGTTATTATATTTTTTTATTTTTTTGAACGACAACATTTATTCGTGATTTCATGTTACGAATTAAAATATTGTTTGGAATATTTCGATACATACAAATCAAATTTCCGTCATTAATTAAGTTATACGCTTTTAAAGTTATAGATGGGTGGAAGTAGTGAACAAACGTTTTACGGGGTTCCCGTGTGCCACTGCACTTTGCTTGTCAAAACTTTAAATAAAATATTCTGCTTTGGATTGAGGAATTAAAAATGTAATAAATTATAAAATGTATGTTGTTATTAAAAAAAAAAAACTAAAAACAGAATTAAACTGTATTTTGTTTGCAAAAAATATTGTCTTGTGACCATTATTCAATCGATGTAAAAGAATATTTTCAAAAACGTTCATAGTTTTTGACACGACAGAGTGCGTTTCTCGTACAATAACGACCTGCGAGGTGTATACGAAATTCGGAGTGCGGACACTATATCATGGCGGTGTAAAAAAAAAAAAAAAAACTCAGAATCTTTATAAAATAGGACGCGGACAAAAAAATCTAACTGCGGCGGTGGCGAAACACATAATAATATATGATACAGACGTAAGTAACCACCATAACATATACGAGAAAAGCCGTCGTGTCCGTCAGCCGCGCGCGAAGACGCGTTACAATCAGAATAATAATATTATTATACATAAGCGCGCGGCGCACACGCACAACGCTCGGCACGTAATATTGGGCAGTGTGGGCGCCGTAGTTTCGTGTGGGCCACGGCGGTCCTCGGGCTCCGATACCCAGGTTACCCTACATGGCCAGTGACGCAACGATCGCACTCCTACCTCAACGCCACGCCGTCGCAGCCGCAGTGTTGGGCGGGCGGACCGGCGAAAAAATAATAGAGAGAGAGAGAAACGACGAGAAATAGACACGGGTAATGTTATTATTATTAATGTTATATTACTGAGCGAAGGCGATGTCAGTGGACGAGATTTGCTTCGGTCAGTATAGGGTCAATAGTAGTTAATGTTTATAACAGTTTCAATAAATTTAACTATAAAAGCTATAATAACTGAAAAAAAGCCAAATTGGTAAACAACGAATGAATTCTCTGACTAGTTAAGTTATTAAGTCGGTCGGAAAACACAGCTTCGACTCATAAACTAACTAACGCCCTTTGTGGATTTTAATATTATGTAGGTATAAGACAGTATTTTAATATATATGGGGACCCAAACCACGGGAATTCCACTGGAATATAGAAAATATTATTAAACAACAGTATTATTATTTCGAAAGTCGTTTCACACGCACAAATTCGTTTTCGCAGGCTTTGAAATTGTTTTTATTGTTTTTGTTGTTGTTGATGTCGTCGTTATTAGAATAATATATTTCATATTTATAGTACCTATGTTTATTCATCTCAACATTGTTCTACAACACACGGTACACACACACACACACACACACACACGCGCGCGCGCGTCGACGTGCGTGACAACGATTTATAGCGAATTTAATAAATTTAACTGCCTAAACGTACATATTATAATATAACTACGTGTGTGACACTCGTTTTGTTCACAGATCCCGAGCTAAACTCCACAAACATGCTGGACGTGTACAGATCGGACTCGCAAAAGTCTGACTCGTCGCAGAGGCCAAGAGTGTCGTTCAACCGGGACGTGCGAATCAAGAAAATCGGTACGCAAAGAAAAACTTGTCTCATCCTGTTTTACAATATTATATTTCCATAATAGCTTATAATGGTTTATTTTGTGTACGCCATTGTCGCTGTTCTCGCGCATGTAACGCGGTTACGTATACCGCGACCATTAGTCGGGTTAGGTTAGACTATACGTTTTGATTATTGTAGCATAATATTATGGTCAGTGCCGGATTTGCTGAGATCCGTATGGTTTATTGTTTTACCTATCCTGATATATGATTATAATATGCGCGTGTACGCCTCCTCCCCACACAGTTTAACCTGCCACAAGCTGGCGGAAAATAATGTCGAAATAATGAAGTTTGCAAATTTCCATTCGGGAAGGCACCGGTTCCCCACCCACTTTACAATAAATAGTTATTATAACTACATGACTTATCGCGGGTATTCTGATAGGATTTCAGTAATCGTACACAAATAAAGGCGTCTAAATATAAAATTCTATAAGTCACATTATAATGTATATATCCGCCTGCAGTCATCGTTCGACGTGTAAAAAAGAGAGTTAATGAAATTTGCTGTTGAAAGGGTACATTATACAACTGATATATTCTGTATTATAAACATTTTATTAAGATTTTTTTTTCCTCTCGAACGCGGGTTAAGGACTTTTAACATTTTTTACCTGCCACGAACCGAAACACAGTGACCACGAGATAATATCTACAGGACTACTGCAAGCGTGCACGGGGGAATAAGTGATGGTGACGTATGCTTGCTGCAGTGAAACGGACGGCATGACGAGGGTTTAAAACATAATTATGGTCATTTTAATTACAACGGAAAAATATTATTTCACGTATTTAACATATAAATACCTACGCATATGTACATACTGAGTTTTTTTTTAAAAATATAACCAGTATACAGGATGTCCAGTGAAAACCCATTGCGATATCTCCTGAAATAATGGAGATATCGTAATTTTGTTTTTTTGATGCATAAGACCCACGGGGACAAAAACTACAAGCATTTCATATTTGAAATTAATTTAATGTTTAGGTAAAATAATTTAAAAATATAACTATTTATTTAATTATTTTATTATTATGAAGATACCTATAGTTATTTTATAGAGTTTAATTTTTATGAAATGTTTACGTTTCAATATTTTATTTTCATTAACCTCATGATTTTTAAAAGTTTTTGTTAAATTAAAATATGAAATATTATTGTAGATAGTCTTTGTTCTTGTGAGTCTTGTAAAAAAAAAACAGAATAATGATATCTCTATTATTTCAGGAGATATCACAATAGGTAAATTCTCACGGGACACCCTATAAAAAATTACTGCAGTTAAAAATGTTGCTAAAAAAATTTAAGGAAATTATCTTGAAAAAAATATATAAGTATAGCGAAAAAAACCAAGATCAGATACAGATATTATTTTTTTTTATTATTATTTATATTTTTTATTAAAACTTTGTTAGATACAGATATTAATACCTACAATATATTATGAATAGAAGATACAATAATACATTTTAAATTTGTGTGTGTGAGATGCAAGTAGTAGAAACAAAAGAATTTTTAACTTTTATTACGAAAATAAAATTTAGATATGGTTTTTATAAGGTGTGTGTACTGTGTACAAATGTCTACGAAGCCACTGTCAATAAAATAAGTAGGCATTGATTAATAATTCTGAAAAACTCAACAAATGGGAATTTATTACATAAATAATTATTATATAATTTAAAATATAGGTGATATCATGGATTACAAACACTACTAGTATTTATAATCAATAGTAATGTATACCTTTAGTTTTTATCTACCGTTATAATATGCTCATCACGAACATAGCATAACGAAATGTATAGTTATTACTAATATCTGTCATAATGAAAACTAAAAAAGTGAGTTATGTTTTTAGAAGTGGACCCAATTAATAATATATTATTTAAAATTAAACTAATAACTATAATAATTATCGCATTTCTAGAACGATCTTTAACAGAAAACAGTAAAGTTTTGTTAAATATTTTGTTATGTTTTTCAAAATAACACTCATCAATATTGTAAAATAAATAGCTCCTAATCAGAATTTAAAGATTGGTGTAATAACTTACTGATAATGTACTGGTCGAGGATTAAATATGTCTGTACCAGTATCATACTATTTATATATTACATCTACTATTGAAGGCATATAACGTTGTAAGTACCTCTTATACCTGTTAAACGCTTAATTCAGCTGTTTGAACATTCAGAAAAATTATATTGTAAATAAATGTAATACATTAACGAACCGTGAATAATAGTCTGCGAGATATATATACCTTTATTGTTTAACTTAATATAGCTGCACGAATGTTGAATATAAAATTCTTAATGCTTGAATATAATATGTTACAGATAATATAAATTTTTAAAAACGTCATAATTTCATTGTGTTGAATTATGAAGTATTACTCGAGAGTCGAGATTAAAGGGATTCGTTGAATAAAAGGTGTTCAAGATTATTACAAATATTTAAGGCATTCAATAGAGATAACAATAATAACAAACAGGAAGTAGGTACTATCTAGAGGTAAAGAAAAAACGATTTGAGATTATATAAAAGTTGAATAAGGACACAGTATTATAAAGATTTAAAGGCTCTAATGATGATAACTAAAATAAGAATGGAAATTTAGTCCGTTTGTGATGGAATGGGCGTGTTTGAAATGTTTATATTGATAACGAGACAAACCGGGAGATGTAGAATTGTAGAGCCCAGCTTTAATGACTAGTGCAGGAGAAGGTCAAAAAAAGGGGCGTCGTCCAATGTCATGTATATTTTGTAACGTTTTTAGAATACAAGTGTACAACCACATACATTTCCGGATAAATTAAAAGTGGTCATACATTTGTTATTGTCATTTGTTATGCCTTGACATACGAAAATCTAAATAATTCATTAAAAATCATTTTATTGTTGGTAATAACTAATGAAGTTAGAATTAAAAATAATCATATACACAATATACAGGCCAGGAAAATTAAATACATATATGGCGGATACCTAATTTTTTTATAGATTTAATTTAAGATATTTTAATATAGCATTTTGTTAAAAATAAATATTATAGTTTAAAGTTCATATTATTTGGATAATTTTAAGTAATAAGTAGGAAATAGATAATTAAGTAGTACTTATGTGAGATAAAGGTAGGTACTTCCCATATAATTACACTGACTGTAATTATTTTAAGTATTAGTAACTATAAACATGATACAAGAATATGAAATTTAAAAAGGTTGACAAGTGGGTACTGCTCTGCTGTACAGTGGGTGTCCAGTGGGTCACTGTAATGGATGTATTAAATTTGAATTCAATGATATAAAATCATTGTATACAAAAAAACGATTCTGAGCGAAGACGATTTGTCAACCTGTCTGTTGCTATTAAAATAAATCTTTTTACTATTAATAATGCTGTAGGTTGAATTAATTTTTGGAGAAAACATTGGATTGTTTGAAAATGACATTAAGTGTTTAAAATATAAAAATATATATTAAAAGTTTCAAGCACCCACAAAAAATATTTTTAAATTACAACGAAATAACTAACATCGTTATTCTTTACTTCAATATATAATTTTCTTTGCGGAAAAATTCTGGATTTTCTTTAATTTTTTATTTTTGCCAACGCATTTGAAAATTATTGGGAATTTTTTACTTTTGACCCACCAAAATACCAACTAGATTCACTTTCCTATCAAAAAAGATGCTGATGAAAATATCGTAGCACATTTATTGTCCTAAAACGTGATGATAAACACATTAAAAAAAACACACACACACACAACATTGTAAAATTTAACTATTACTAACTATTATTAATTTTTAACTTAACAAGTTAAAAATTTAACTATTTTTCATAATTTATAAAATAGTCATTTTTTAATAACTATACCCGAGTAGAACTGCAAAAATAAATGCTATATTATAATTTTTCTCAAAACATTGTTTTTAAAAAATAAAAGTAATTTGAATAGTTAATAGTATTCACCTTTTTATCAAAATTATTTTATTATCAGAACTTTTTCGAATATTATTATAAAAAATTCTATTCATATTATCCATCTTTTTGATTATAAACTACTATACCCAATATCAGACCCAGATATACAGGTAGGTGGGCGAGGGTAGGGGTAATTTTGTATTTGTAATTCGTGTATCAAAAATATTTTAACCCCCCTTCTCTTGGAAATTGACCCTGAATATGTGCCTACCTAATATAAAAATAATTTTGGATTGTTGCTTTGTAATTCGTGTTTCTTGTAACGAGCATGTTATCACATGATAATGAGATATCACATATACACGTATCACGAGATAATTATTTAACATTATTTGTACATCAAAAACGCCAACGGACGACAGAACTTCTCGTATATGTAATATGACCCTGAGAAACATAATTTACCACACGAATTCCGAAATATCTGTATTCGATGAATATATCGTTTCTAATTGTTTTTGTTTGTTTGTAACATATAAGGCAACTCAGATGCAGCAAGTATTGTGGAAGCTTTAGCCGGAGATGGTGAAGGCCACTTGGTGCCCACGCCAGTTCGCAGGGAAAAGATCAAAGCATCTAAGCGCGAACTCGCGTTGGAAGCTGACCGCGTACTCAAGCAGGCAGACAGCGTGGCCTCTCTGCACTCGGATGTACCGCCGAGAAGACAGCAGAGGAGCAAACCAGATGGAGGGTCCCTTCAACGAAAGACCAGCTTTGGAGGGACAGACTCGAAAAAATGGAATTCTGATGGTAGTAATTGCGACCATTTATTTTCGAATACCATAGTACTGTACAATATCGTCAACACCAACCTCCTTTTGAACATAATATATTTCTTGATAACTATATTTTTTTCTGCATTAATAAAAAATGAATTTTCATACACCCAAAAACTAAAAGTAGTGCTTAAATACTTTATATTTTAAAATTTTATGAATTCTCTTTGAGCAAATAGATAAAAGAAAAATATGTTATAATTTGTTTTTAACATCATTAAAATAAATTGTACAACTTTTTCATCATAAAAACATAATAAAATACATTGTACAATAAAAACTATTTTCCTGGTAGAAAAAATATAAAATATCTTGCAGTAAATAAATAATTATCTATGAACCTATATAATAAATGGCGTACTTAAATACAAATATAAAATATAAGAACGTACGTATTCTTATATTATTTGAGCATTTCGGAGTTTTGCACGGATATAGGTATAAATATTCTCGGTATTCTATTACACCCCGCAATCAATATCTGCTTAGAAATTTTATTTTCAAACCTATTCATCAATAACAAATATTACTGTTGATAGAGCATTTTTTACAGTGCTAAATTTAAAATAACTGAAAACAAAAAAGATTTGTTGAAGTTGTATTATTTTTCGTGTTATTCGCTATGTAATGTCGTTTGTAAATATTTTACTGTCAAAATTGTAGAACAAACATTTTAAATGGGTTTTTACTTAATATCTTATACGGCGAATACAATCGAACCTGCGCGCAGATGGAAAAAGTAAACAAGCGCAATAATTTTCGATTTCGATGTTTATGATCGACGTGTAAAGCAAAGAGAAACGTCGATTATGGCCCGCGAGTAGAGAGAAATAAGAAGAAACAAAGTAGAATATCATTTAGAAGAAAATCGATGCGTATACAGAACTTGAGTTCTTTGAATATTTATACATTATTCTACGTAACGGCAATACAATGCGATACTTCCCGGTAGGAAGATAGAATATTATATAGTCCGACAATATAATTTTTCAAACGGTCTATGTTTTCGTTTAATAAACGTGTTTTAATCTATCGGCGTCTGCCGGATTGTTGTGTACACAGGTAAACTGTCGTCGTACATGTCGTTGGACAGGCCGAAGAACCGGATCAGGAAGAGGGAGCAGCCGACGTGGGAAGAGCAGCGGCAAGGCGGTCAACAGTACCGGTCGTCGACGGACCTGACGACCGCGACGGCACCGCCGAAAAGACGATCGACGACGACGTCGGGCGGCGGCGGCAAGTTGACGAGGAGCGTCAGCGACGCGGGCGACAGGGACAAGCCGCTGGCGTCCGGCGACGGCGGCGACGCGAAACGTTCAATATCGTTATTCGGCACCATCCAGCGGATCAAGACGAAGATCAAAAAGCGCCCGACGGCGGTGGCCGCGTCCGAGACACCTCCGCGGAGGTCGTCGTCGGGGGCCGATCGGTTCTCGGAACCGTCCACGCCGAGGGTGGCGACAGGCCCGTCACCACCTCCGGCGCCGGTCCGGGCGAAAAAACAGCTGTCGCCAATCATCGAGTCGTCACCGCGGGATGAGTACTTTAAGTATTCGGTCGGCGGCCCGTTGGGCTACGGCGGCGCGTCCCCACCGCGCCCGGTCCGCGGTCACAAGGTCGACCGGATCGTCCGGAAACTACAGCAGCAGCAGCAGCAGCAGCATCAACAACAAGCGGCGGCGGCCGAACTCGCCCGTCAACCGTCGCCACTGCCGCCGCCGTCGTCGTCGCCAGACTTTGCCCACGCGCACAACGGCAACGAACCGTTTTCGTACACGGCCACGTCGTCGCCCACCGTCGTCCACCTACCGGACGACGCGGCGGCGGCAGCTGACCGACCGCCACCACCGCAACGACAACGACAACAGTATCGCGCGGCCGGCGGCATGGACGACACGTGGACGTCGTACGACGATCTTAGCCACAGGCGGGACGCGCTTGAGTCGAGGCTGCAGAAGCGCGCGGCCACCGTGGTGGTCAGACCACAGCGGACGGGGGCGGGGGCGTCGGTGCGCGTGCAAACTTCTACTGCAGATGCGACGCCAGACACGTACGCGACGGTGTACAAAAAGAACGAGACGCTGGGCGGCGGCGACAGGTACTTTGAGCGGAAGATCGTCACGGAACATCGGTTCGCCCGAAGGACGCCCAGGCTGTCTGGCGACGGTGGCGACGACCGCGGCGACCACGGAGACAACGTCGACGCCGACCGTCATCAAGACAATCATCGCCGCGACGCCGCCGTACACCACGACCATTATCACCGCGATGCCGCCGTCCGGCCGCTGGACGTCAGCCGCGGTCGGCCGCCGATGTCCCGGACCTCGTCCGGCATGCCGACCATCGTTTCTCGGAATAACGTGACTGTCGTCAACGCGCCGCCACGCTCCGCTTCCGTGTACGGCGCCGACAGACCGGCCAAGAAACGTTCCAGGTTGGACAAGTTCAAGATGCTGTTCACCGGCGGCTCGTCCGCGTCCAAGGAGAACAAGCGGCCATCGTCATCGTCCGCCAGAGCTCAGTACAACTCTTCCGATCCCGAGTCTTACACGTCGTCTCTGCGCAAACGGTACAACGTGTTCACCGGAACTGACAACGTAAGTACACGTATGCCGATTAAGACTATGGACAGCACCTGACGTATTGTCGCCTCACGCGCCACTTACGATCCTACCATAATAATCAGTCATGCTAATGTTATTCAACTAATGCCGTGAATATGTGTGAATGAGAGTCGTTAGTATAAAGATACTCGTACAACCATAATACCAACTGGATAGTGTCAAACTCCTGTAACCTTTTCCTACCCTCTCCCTCGCACGTTGTATATTCGTAATTTCTTGTCGACATTTTCTACTCGATTTGTACGTCTAAAGCCGACATTCGTACAAATTTAGTTCCGGAAATATTAGCTGATTCGAGTGGGGGGCAGCTGTTACTTGGTACAAGTTTGTAAAAACGTTTCCTACTCTCAATTCGAGAAATGGCTGTACCCAAAAAGCGTGGACACCCGTGTTCAATACGAAATACGTATGAATTCGTACAATTGTTCGCGAAATTTTAGCATATCTACTATCGAACTGAATAACGTTTTATAGTTGTATACGTATATGACATATTATATTAGAATACGATACACAATTATTATAATAAGCAAAAAGAAAAATATTTTAAATGGGAACTATTTAAACATATATTTATATACAGTTTATATGAATGTATTATTTATTCATACATACATTTGTATTTGATTATTCAAACTCGGGTATCAGTACTCTGTGATTTCCACAGAGATTGTGGTAAATGCGGCTTTAGACATTCTATTATTCCAATAATGAGCAATAACCATACCTACAGAATTTAGCAATCTATCAATCTAGCTTATGATCATATTTACGTGACTCTATAACATTATGGACTTGGAAATGTTTTACACTATTTCGACCAGTGTATAGAACGTTTTCGAATATCGTGCGCCCCCTCGGTTGTGTTTTTTACGATTATGACGCATATTATGCAAACAAATCAACCGAAGTCCGTTACTCGATGACGAAATTTTGCAGACACGCAGTCCTCGTATATCGGACGAGGAGAACTAAATTTGGGCAAATTATTCTCGCCCTCGCTCTTATAATATTTTATTACGAGTCGATTAGTCACGTTTTCAGCGGCAATAGTGCCGAAAATGTCCAATACTATTTTTATCTATTATTGACTGTACGTTAAACGTTTTAATATTTTACGAAAAATAAAAGCTACCCAAATTTTTGAATATTGAAAACTAGGTAACAAGAAAACATAATATCATGCACAATAGACGTATTTTTTTTTTATTTTTATAAAACTATCGAACGTGGGCGCCCATTAGCTGTTATTAACAATTTAACGATTTGGCGCCGTAGGTTAAGCCTAGGTTATCCTAATTGACTTGTTCATTAATGCGTTCCACAATTATACGTCGACCACTTGACATGCTCACACGTTAATGAGTTTTTTTTTTTGAAAAAATTTTGAAAGGAATGTTAACCAACTCGTGCATCGCAGTTTTATTAAAACACTAGTTTTTCTTTTTCGTAATTTCCCACAATCCCACGTCTTGATCGTTTAAAAATGTTATTGGAAAAACAGACATAATTACGAAACCTTTCGAAACATATGCATACTCCTCTTTTGTAAACACGTTCGATGGGTATGGTTGAAACCTCGTCGCCAACACATTATAATATTATTACACATACACACACACACACACACACACACACATACATACATACATATTATGTTTGCCATTGTATAATTGTTATTACTGCAGTATTGCATAATTTATACGTTATCTAGTTAATAGTTATTACTGTATTAGGAGAAACAAAATATGTATACCTACGATGAAATTAAAATGCAAAACCGATATATACCCAACTAAAAAGTTATACTTGCTATAGATGCAACGATGTTAATCTACTGCAGAAACATGCATAATAATTAACATTTATTATTGGCAAGGTTGGGCATAACGATTTAAAAATTTACTTTCAACTATATCATTCATCGAGTTAGTTTTTTTTAAATTTATTTCTAAGTTATTTTGAGTTAAATTTTTATACGTGATATGTTGTATCTAGGTACCTAATCAATTAGTGACTCAATTCATTTTACAGTCACGTTAAATTAATGTATTTCTCAATAAACCCCTAAATTAAAAATATATTTTGTTTTGTATATTGTACAAATTATTGTTTTTATAGAAAAAAAATATACTTTTGATCAGAAATAGCTATTATTTAAAATTGTAATAAAATTGCAATCTCACCCTAACATATTAATTTAAAATCTCACAACAATAACACTACCAGATAACGCAGTTGGGTATTTCAAGAAATATTTTGGCCATAATCAATTAAAAATTTACCAACCAAAAATTAACCTAAATTAATTGATTTCAGTTAGTATAGTTCTATCGTTAGGAGTTATATTTTTATTTTATTTTTCTGCCAATGACTCTTAAATGTATTATTTTATTTACACATTTCTATTATAGGGTAGGCATATACAAGATGATTCACCAAGCATGCACACCCCTATTTTTATTTTAATAATTGAATATAAAAAAAAAAATTCTATTTTTGGAATTTTTAAATATACCCAAAGACCATTTTTTAAATTATTTAACTTTTTTGTACTACTTAAGGAATGTTTTGTAGAGATACAAACTTCCGTTTGTCGAATGAGAACCCCTTTTTTCTGTAAATTATTTAGGGGATATTTTTTTTTAAATATTTTTATGTGCCTAATTCATAATTCGAACGAGTAGTTTCTCAGTTACTAAAATGTTAGTCCTTAAAAATGGGTTTACAAAAATTTAAAATAGATGTAATATTGGATTTAGTATTTACCATACTTGATCAATTTTTACAATTTATTAATGTTAATGGATTGATGTAAATCACTAAAATGTTTAAATCGCCATAGCCACCATATCTTAAAAACCCATTATCATGGACCTGTTATCCTTAGTACACAAAGTTAAATAACTCAAAATTATTATTATGCATTTTGATTCTAATACGTCAAAATGTTCAGAAAAATTATCTATCAAATAATTAACAGTATAAAAGGGAGAGTTCTCATTAGGAAAACAGAAGTTTGTATCTCCACAATTTGACACTCTTTATAAAGTACAACATTTCTTAAGAATTTGAAAATATAGCATTTAAGAATATGTATTTGAAAAATCAAAAAATCTGATTTTGAATAATTGCATGATTGAAAAAAAGGAGTAAGCATGCTTGATGAATCACCCCGTATACTTAAAAAATACTTAACTTATTGTGTTTTGGTATAGATAAAAAATATAATAAATATTCAGTTTAAAAAAATGTAATTGATTTTTAATTGAATTAAGTTACCAACTTTTTTCTATTTAACTTGTAAAATTTTACAACATAAGTCTTAAAGAAAGAAAAAGTTACTTTAATTTTAAACTTAAATTATATTTTTCAATATTAGTTAACTTATTCAATCTTAATTATTAGTAGTAACAAAACTCGTTCATGTATTTTGTTTTTAATTTACATTTTATTCGTTGATTTAATATAATAAGTCACAATATCAATATATAATATTTCCACTACTTCTATCCGTTAAAGAAAATAGTGAAAACGATTATTTATGTTACAATCTAAAAACATAACAATATTTTACATACGTTGCACAACATAAATTGTCTTCAATATATATTTTTTATCAGAAACTTTCTTAATATAATAAGATTCGTTATTTTATAGATAATTATTCATTGTTTCTTGTTAGGTACCTAGGTATACCGTTTATACAATAATACAGCCCAGAAATGTTGGCCTACTATCCATCAACGTATTAATAACTAAATCATTCCCTTATTGCCTATCGGTAGTAGTAAAATTATTTGTATAGGTGCATTCATCCATTAATTTTCCGGATTAAACTCCAACTACGCTGTAAGCTGTGAATAAAAATATCATAAAATATAAAAAAGTTGTTTACAGTAGGTAGATAATAATAATTTATGATGTAAACGTATAACACTTTATATATAATTTTTTTTTTATTTAAAAAACGTATTTATATTATTTTTATTTATATATTATGCATCTATTCTCCATAGGTCTATAATTCTGTCACGAGATAATATTTACATTTTTTTTGTACGATTTCCAAAAGTTAACTCTTAAAAATTATAGTAACAAAACAAATAAACTTTTTTTTTTGGGTTTTTTTTTAATTTTTTGGTTGGTATTGTTCATTTAAGACTTTCATAACACTTTATATATATGACATTTAAAACAATAGGGTATACTAATCATAAACCCATGTTAATTTAAAACACCTTGCTAACCAATGACCGTGCACGTGTGACCACAGGCCGATAAGTGATAATAGCATTAGCGGTTATTCTTATATTATTACCCAGCATTAAAATATGTATCTAATTCAAATATTCTTCTTATATTTGTCAGTTTAACTTAAAATGTCGATTTCGTTTGTTTTTTTTTTTTTTAATGTTTGGAGAGGGGGCGGATGCACGTTTCATTGACAAATCTACAGTTAAATAAGTATGATTTGATATTATTCAAATATTCAAACACACCATTTTAATATTATATTCTAGTTGATATTTATTTTAGTTTCATAAGTTAAGAGAGAGAGTCTAATAGAATATGGTACAAATAAATAGGTAGTAGGTAGGTATGTATAATATCGTTTAATACTTCAATGTATACGAGCATACCCGTTCGGTATAATTCCTATGGTAATTATCGTGTAATTTGTAGAAACACATCATATTATCCGTTCTCCGTCTGACCGCCTTTTTCAGATGTCGTGAAAGTTAAGAAATAAGAAGTACAAGTTTTCAAAAGTATTTGCAAATGATTTTAGCACGTAGTTGTGGGTTTAAAACGCAAACATTTCACTGTTAACATAATATATAAAATATCGAAAAACATAAGTATATACTATATACGTATACTTACGGTAAGGTACACGTATTATGTTCATATATGTGTTTATTTAAACCATTACAAGTTGTTTATCCGCGCTTTAAAATAATATTCATATCTTATTCTTATTTTTTTATCGACATTTAAGCGTTCGTGTACTGATGTGCTGAGTATATTATTGTTGTTGACAGTAAAAAAATATATTTTGTTTTCAAAACATTTTCTATACCTGCCTATGAGTTAAATATTATTATGAATAAAATATTTATTCATAGGTAAACGCTTCTTTGTTGTTAGTATCGAGTCAGATGTCAATAAACTATTTATTTTTTATCGGAGATCCCACTTTTTACAGTTATAAACAAAGTTTAGTGATTGGTTATTCGAATATAAACCTAATGTGAAAATATTACGGGAAACGCTTGTCGAGAAAATCTTCATTTTCGGTCGAATATAATATATAAGCCAACTAAGGTTATGCAATACCCACACTTTATATATATATACACACAAATAGATAGATAGTATATAATGTCGTGTACGTCTTTATTTGGATGCGAACCATAATGGTCAACACCCGAAAACTGGTTTGTCACGTAGTATTTCGCTATATTATCGCTATCCTTTCTCCGAGGTACCTATAATATAACTCTTTATTATGACGTATTAAATGATAGTATATAATATCTGCTTGATGCCGTGTGTAATGTGTGTGTGTTATTATTATCATCGTATTGTTATGCAGCCGTAAAGACTAATATGCCGTTTCAGTCGATCAGTGAGTGCTGAAACATCACGCGTATAGATGTTCTGCAAAACCATATAATTTGAAGTGGCCAATCCAAACTCGCTCCTCGATTTTCTTCTATTTTATACATACGTATATATTAGGAAATAATTATCGGGCCGAGTGACTTAACAAGCCTTTACCCACCCGTCGGGTAATACTATACTCACAGCACATGCATTGCAGCAGCTGTAATAACATAATAGATGATAAATGGGAAGAGATATACACTTCACAGCTCGTATTCAATTGGTAACTAACCCTAGGGACTTCCGTGGTTAAGCTTTTAGCGGGCCTTTGTTCCCCCACAAAAAACCTCGCTCTTGATCCACCGCTGCAGCCAGTAATTATTATACAATTATTTATGGGTACCTATATATATATAACGCTATAAACTATATAAACGGTGTGATTAATATGTGCCTATACCTGCCTCTCGTATATTTGCCATACTGTAGTATAATTACTGCATTTAAAATGCATATAACATCACTGGCGGTGATCATACTCTTTAATGTAATTGTATTTTATTCAAAAAGATAATAACCGCGGCAGATTGGTGTTGTCGTCGTCGTAGCGCGCGATGTAATATATCATACATTATTTATGCATAAATGGGTATGCCTAAGTGAATAAATACCGTTTTTTCGAATCGCATATATATTATAATAATGTTACATAATATTATGGATTTTCGTCGTTTTGGGGAGGGGGGGGCGCGTACCTATCCGTCGCATGCCGCCGCCGCCGCCAGTGGCCAATCGCCCGCGTGCAGAAGTACATTATAAATTATAATAGCATAATACGTTTCCGCCGATCGAAACTCCCGTCACAATTAATATAGTGCTTTCTCCGCGCGCGTATTATATATTTATTCGAGCCGCAATCTAACCTGGATGTCCATATATGCGCACACGACGGCCATCCGGTGCTCCACGCCTGTGTTGTCTACATGACTGTATATCCTTGTCCATCCTTGGCCTCGCTCGTTGCAAATATTGCACACGCACACACACGCGCACGCACACATTATATAGCGACCCTGCGATTCACGCGTAATGCCACAAAAATCAATAGACACCGACATACCGCCGTATTGTGCGTTTCGTGTATATAATATATATATACCTGTGAAAATACACCGGAGCGCAGATGGTCACCGAAAAACGATATTTTCGGTGCCGGGGGCCGGGAAGACGTGGCGAATCGCAATAATAATACCGTTAAAATCGAAATCGATCGATGACGATAATAATAATAATACGCGTTACACACGGTGCTAATATAATAATATTATAATGTTATTACGTTATGAGGCAACGACCGACGCGTATTATGTAAATATTTCAAAATACCAATGTTTTGATAATCATTTTATTTGGTACCCACCTATCTACAACGGGCATTTCGAATTGACAAAATAAATTTGATTCGTCGGAACAACGTTATCGACGAAAAACGAAACCCAGTGAGAAGAGTTGTATAGTCTTGTAAAGGCAAATTACATCGACACACCGCAGTATAGACGTATTATTTGTGAGATACGGCCGAAGAAAATGATTATTTTGGGATGGAATAAACTGCTATTCCGTCACCGGCGCACGTATCGTATTGCAGAATATCTATAACAATTAAAAATCGTGTAGAAACGTCGGAATAGTATTGCCATTTTTGGTTTGTAAGCGGTTTAATGCGAAAACGTCAAAACCACGAAGTTATATATATATATTGCATTTTATTCCCCAGGGTCAAATGCGGTTAGGTTAATGTAATATATTGTTGTGGAAGAAATAAAAATAAAATGATGGAGCTGTACGAGCGGTCGTGTGTGGCGTGCGTGTGTAAATATGACTAAAAATTATATACATACCTATAATATGACCGACCTGTATAAATGTTTATAATATTAATATATTAATATTATTATTATTATTAGGTATTATATATTTATTAGTGCACGACGCTCAGTATGTTCTGTGTACATAATATTATAATATAGTGTGTGTGTGTGTTACGTATTATAACCATAAATAAAAATGCGATTCAGTACCCCGTTGGTAAGTTTTCTATATTATGTCGTGGCCGATGTTTATGCGTATTTAAGTGCAAATACTCACAGTACTATAATGCATGTTATTAATATATGTCACTCGCCTAGTCAAATGTTCCGTCATTGATAAAAAAAAAAACAATATTAAACAAACATTATAATAATATTAGATACCTGTATCGTTATTGCGAGGTCTGTCGATTTTTGTATGTATCGCCGTGACTCCGCGAATACAATAGCGTTTATATTATAATACACACGTACATACAGGGTGCTTTGAATGTTGGGCGATAAAAACAGCAACGTGACATTATAGTACGACATAACATTTCTAAATTTCTCATACAGGGTGATTTTTTTTTAAGGCTGACACTTGTTTTCTCTAAAATGTATTGACGTGTTGGGAAGTGTGAGACAATTTTCCTCCAAAAATGATATAGGTACCGTTTTCCTCCAAAGAAAAATTTACTTTATTTGCCTATAAAATTGTATCTAGTAATTCGCCTATGAATGACCGAAACTATAGTTTTAAAGTATGACATTTTGACATTCACTATTCGTATTCTTTAATTTATTTTATTTGGATTAAACAATGATACAAATTATTTGGTTTTTATTCCTATATGTTATAAGTCAATAACTTACCTCTTGCAATCTTAATATTAATAATATATAATGATATATTATATGTAATAAAAAAATTGTTAATAATTTGTATGTTATAATTTAATTTGAAGTTAGTGTACATATAGTTACAAACTATTATAAAAATTTATTTTTTACTATATATTAACAACATTTTTTTTAAATATTTTATATAGGCATATACATAAAAACAGAACAATATTTTTAGTCAAAAAATGAAAACAATTCAAATTAATAATAAGATGATAATTTTTCATTTTGATAATGAAGGAAAATGATTTAGATTTATTGGAGAAAAATAAAAAGTAGTGAATCGATAAAAATGGCTTTTTTTTTTTTTACATAATTTGAAATCATAAAAAAACAAAATTTTGGAAAAGTGTTATAATTTTTATCGTTATCATTTTTAAGTTCATATTCCGAAGCACAGTATTTTTAACTTATGAGTAGGTATTAAAAGTTTTGACGAATGGAGAAAAGTGATACATACATACCATGAGAAATCGTGATCTACTATTCGCTCATCTGAATATATAATAGGTTCTATAGTCTAAACTTAAGTTATAACTATAATTAATTAGTAGTTCAAAATTCGATTTTCATGAATTTAAATTTCTATAAAAATATTTAGTTTTGGAATATGAAATTAAAAATGCATGCCATCGTTCAAAATTGTTGTTAAGTAATGTAAAAAAAAAAATTCTTAAAACTTAAATACTAAAAAAAATCGAAAAAATTAATGTTTTTATTTAAAAGAATCATATAGTATTGCAAATGACATTTCCGCGGATTTTAATAACTTATTGACAAGACTGTCGCACAACATATTTTAAAAGACACCGCGCAGAGAATTTGAATATTTATAAAATAATAATAACGATTTATTTATTTATTGTCGGCAGAACAAACAGGGGAATCATGTGTCCGGAAATAGGAGGACGTCGTCTCCGAGCAAAACCCCGAAACCGACCGGAAACAACGCGTGGTTCAAGTCGTTGGACAGATTCGGCAAGAAAAACAAGGTACACTGTTCCGGAAATCATACACAAATCATACGCGAGCGACATAATATGCGAGTCGCCAGATAATCTGTAAATAAGTGACGACTAATCGTAGGCATTCATTTTTTTTTTCGTGTGCGCATTATGATACAGAGATCGAAGACGTTCACGTCGGGGAGCGAAAACGACGACGAGATCAGGGTGCACAGGGTGAACGATCGGAACAACTCGAAGGGGACGACCCGGTCGTACCACAGCGTGGGAAACCTCAACTCGCTGGACATGGACCAGTCGCCCAGGCTGACTGCCGACAAGAGACACTCGCTGATCGATAGTTCGGCGGGCAGCACGACCGAGGGCGACAGTAGTCAAAAATCGCACAAGTCCACGGTCTATCTACACGCAACCACGGGTACGCGTACACCGAAATCGGCGGCCTCGTGACCGCTTCCGTTCGTGTTTAATATGTTTTTATTTCATACGTGTCGATTAAATTGAATTGAAATCAAAACGCGTGTACAGTATGTCCAGTACAGGGCAAATATAATATGATCGTTGAATGAATTGAGAAATGTGGAGAACGAAGTCGCACTAATCTTGTATCCGTGCGTGGTTACAAGACTAACTGAAAAAATAGATGGCTTCAGCACTCTCGGTTTTGGCATTGAAATCGCGCCCCTGCGTACGCAATAGTATAACGGTCATACTGACATACTGTTGTGTAGTCATGAGGTTGCAGTGGATCTCGGCCTCGTGGGGGGGAGGGTGGGATTTAGGAAGCTGATTTCATGCTAGGGACTTCCCAAAAAATTACTATTGGCAGATCTATACAATTTTTCTAAGCCCGTTACCCGTCTATGATCTTCAATAAACACTTTCGAAGCTACTCGTACAAATTCCGGTGGTTCCATTTAGCTTTAGGTGTCTCATAATATCTCATTATATTAATCATATAACTGTGATCATACGGCGTTGTAGATAGGCTACTTTTAGTACGCTACTGTTATCTGTCCATTTGCCAGACACCATAATGACACCTGTTTTACTATTTCGGCGATGTGTTCGGCTGGTCCTATTATCGAATAAAACATTATTATAATTATCATTAGGCATACATATTATACTGTTATATGTTAAAGCTTCAGTGGACTGTTTAAGGAAGGGGACAAAGACAGGATCATGACAAATAGGTCTGCGTACGGGTTCTCAACGAAATTCAAGATAAACTATAAAAATATTAAATTTTTTTACCTACAAATCTACTTATTTCTTCCCTCTCATTTGTGTTTATGTGCCTGCCTATTACATTTTTCATGGGTGGAACTACCGTAGAATCGGCTCTACTGGCTACAAGACCATATTATATAAGAAATATTTCAACATTTATGTTATAAATTATATTTAAGTATATGCCAAGGCCTAAACAACAATTATGTCAGTTACCGCGAAGTGGTACTACCTACCGATCTACATTAAAAAAAACGCCACATCTGTCTTATAAACGTACAATATAATAAATTTGTGTTCTTCAGTTACAATTGTGTGTAGTAATATCTCTAATAATATAGTGAATTAATATTTGGACGCTATAATGTTATCAAATTTAAACCCGAAGAAATTATTTGTGTTTTACAATATTTTAAGCGCGAAATGAATATTTTTAAGTCATCGTATTTTACCATACTTAGGACATGGTCAAAAACGAAAATATCGTAAATACCCAAGAGAAAATACAGATAATGTTACGTTTATGTTTGATAATATAGCTGTAAATTTACTCGTATTATTAATGCTTACTGCGCAATGACGGCTGAACACAAATCTTCAAAGTCGTATACGTCTGAAAGACGAAGACAATACGTCGTCATGACGCGGATGTGGCGCGTCCTCTTAAGTGGATGTCGCACCCACATGACGCGTTGTCTCTGTCTCGCCAACGAATAACATATCAAGACTTACGTTCAGTAGTTCTGATTTTGTTTTGTTAGCTTTTAATACTAGAGTAAACGGGCTCGCCATCAAAGTCGAAGGCAAGAACATTATTTGTGTTTGGCTTTTTACTGTATTTTAATTGTTGAGTAACTTTTGAGTGCCCGTGTACAACATTTAAGAATTTAACGATTTAATAGGTCAAAATCACCGCGGTGTTGAGTCCAACGGCACGGGTCTTGAACTGCTGAACGGAAATCGTGAAATTGTGTCCACGTGTGAGACAGAGACAACGACGTGTGCGCGGGGCGATGTCCCCTCCTAAAAGTTTATCTCGTGTGTAACAATAATATTATTGTGTTTGTGTGTTTTGTACGAACGGCGACGACGTGCAGTAGGAGAAATACCGGAATCGCGACAGCTGCACCAGTCCGTGTTCGGAACGAAGAGCAGGCGAGCGGCGAGCCGCGAGGAGCTGTCGTCGCGCAACGACGCGTTCGGCGGTGGCGGCGCTCAGAAGCGCACGCTGTCCCGGTCGGTGTCCGTGCTGGCGCCGTGGACCCCGCGGCACGGCGAAGGCCGGACCGTGGACTACGACGAGCGTGGCCGGCCTCCCAGGGCGCCGTCGTCGACCAGACACGGGCCAATCAAGGCGACCAAGAGCGACCCGGAAGAGTCTGCGGCGGTAGGCGCGGGCAGGCCCGCGTCAGCGGCGCGGACCAAGACCCGGCCGCCGAACCGGGCCAGTTCGGGCGAGGAGTCGTCGCTGCTGGACGAGGTGATCATCCGGACCACCAGCCGCACGGGCAAGCTCATCAAGGACGACCGTTCCACATCCCGGCAGATCGGCCGGTCCATGTCGTCGGCGAACAGGTCGGCTGCGGGCGGCACGTTGACGCGGGTCAAGACGAAATCGTAGTGGACAACGATCGGTGTGCGACGACCACAACAACGGCAATAATAATAATAAAAATAATAATATTCGTAATAATAATAATAATAAAAAAAAAATAATAATAATAATAATAATAATAATAATATAATAATAATAAAATACAATAATAAAATGATGATGATGATGATGATAATAACGTATACAAATAATATAAAATAATAATATATATATATATATATATTACGTGTAACCGTCCCGCCGCCGAACAAAAAGCATTAAAAAAAAAAGAAAAATAACTCGTACCGTTAATTAATTATACCTGTCTAACAAGTTCGGTGGCGGTGTACCACCAGCTGGCAACGTTTAAAATATTTTTGATTTTCCGGTTCCGCGAGCGGCGTGTGGGGGAACACGACTTCTACAGTTTTCTTGCCATCAATATTATGTCGTGATTATTACGACTTTTCACTAAAACGTACTATCATACGTTCATTTTGAAATTTGAATATATTATTTGTTTAATAATTTCGGTGCTTGTGCTCTATTTTTCTTTTTACAAAATGTATACAATGCTTTTTTCCTTTATCATATTTTGGAATAACCATTATTATTGATGACGTGAAACTTTATTAAAACATTACAAAAATTAACATAAAACTTTGATGTAATAATACATATCGTTTCGTGGTTTTTATTTCGTCTAGGGCATGTGAATCATAATAAAGAGCAACTTATGAACATTTTCAGTATCGAAACCATATTGGAATGTGCACGTGACTATTGCATTACAACCCCGGCTTCAAATAAAAAATACTATCATCTCCCGGGCGACTATAACTGGCTAAACTAATATGATACGTCGAGGGTGACTCTGGGAACTGACATATTATTCAAATGTATTTTTTCTCTGTAAAATTGTCAGATCACTGTGATACATTCTGTATACCTACGTATTATACGTCATATCATAATATGACGTCGATATGACATCATTATTCTTCCTAGTCAAATAACCCCGTAAAATGTAATAAAACACTTTTATATAATAATGATGAGTTACATTTAGGTACTATTTTTATTTTTATTAATGTAAATACTTTTAATTATCATATAGATATGTTGTACATATAATAATAAATACCAATAGTATAACCAAATTGTTATCGTATCCGTCTTCTCGTGAAGTATTTTCTGAAAATCCTACAACTACATAACGAAAATTTTATAATAATAATAATAATAATAATAGTTATAGTAATAATAGATAATACATATTATAACATATTATACTTAAAATACATATTTCATACGAACACACTTTAATTCTTTGAGGTTAAGTTACATTTTTTTTTTTTTGATTAAAAGTCTTTTTATAAAGCTATATATAGATATCATTTTAGTTATTATTTGGCTTTTCCAATATTATTACAACCTCTATTCATACCCTTCTCAATATGTACTGACTAAGACTACGGCACCACGACGAAGACCAAGCGGCGCATGGACACCATTGCTATCTCTCCAGGTTCGCGTCCATCGAGTCTATAACGCTCTGCTTCTGGAGAAGGGCGTTGTTCAGTGCGTTGATTTCATTCTCGTACGTCTTCTTCATTCGTTCCAGCTCAGCAGACTGTTCGTACAGCCGGCCGCTCAAACGGTTCACTTCCTGGTGTGCACCTTGTTCGACGCACTGTAACACAATACAATGCTCGTCAGTAACTTAAAAGCCGGGTGGGTAAAGTGAGCCAAAAATGATATACCATTATAAGTAGTCATTGAAGGATCAATAACAAAAAAAAAAAAAAAAAAATGCTTTTTATTTTTTATAAACCTTATGTCACAGCATAGCACACATGGGTATTATAAAGATCAAAATATACGATGTGTAGTCATAAGAGTAAACTATTAACAACGTTCGCCATAAATTTATTTTTATTCTGTACCTACCTCCTATACATTAGTAATTGATGATAAGTAAATAAGTAACAATAATAACATTCAATAGCTGATTAAAACTCGAGAAAGAAATACATTTTATTAGCTTATTCTGATAAACGACAATGATGTTTTGTTTCACGAAAGTCCCATTTTGATCGTTGCCTCAATTTATCTATTTGGTATATTTTTACCGTCTTCGCCACTGCACGTTGTGTTGTGCAATAGAGTGATAATGCAAAACACTGTTCGGAGTCACGTTCAAATCACGAAATACGATTGAAAAGGCCTAAAGGCCATAACGTGTATTAAACGGCGCGTAATTTATTGATTTATAAAACGTACACTATTGCACACCAAGTTTACCGGACATCCGGTTGATCCGGTTCGCAAATTGACCTACCTAATATCGGTATTACATGCTTTATTATTACGTCAAATGTTGTATACAAATCAAACAATGTCCCTTCGACGTTGACGCGGCAAATACAATACGGTTCAGGCACATATTATTTACCTTCAGGTGTTCGGTGAGGGCCTTCACTCGGGCGCTAATGGAGGCACTCAACACGGCGGCCGAAGCGTCATTCCGGCCGTCGCCGGCCGCGCGGCGCAAAAGAGCCTCCTGTTCATTGATGGTTTCGCGCAAGAACACCATGGCGTCCGCCAACTGTTTCTTGTTGGTGTTCTTCTCCGACTCGCAATCGAACAGGTGTTTCTCCAACGCGTCACATTTCGCTTTCAACTGCCTGCAGACAATAAACGAAATGCACATTTATATTATGCTATATCTATAGTACGCGTATATGCGGCATACCACTACGCATGTCATAAACGAAATATGTGTAGACATCGAAATACCCAAAAAAAAGCTAAAATTTACAAATATCCCGTGACAAAATATCAAAGCTTAAAATATTCAATGGATTACACAAATGAAAACCCATTCGAATCCTCGTGCTTCATCGGTGCAGATATGATATTATTATGAATATTTAGGCAATATACTCACTTCTAAGATTTGAAATAGGTAATGCGAAAAAATGGTTAAGCGCAATTGTTTTTCAGAACAATATATAGATATTTGTAAACCACAAATAACAACAGTCGACAATTGTTTACTTATGCAAATCATAATAGTATAATATGCAGTTTATGTTCATAAAACGTGACCACTTCGATCGTCGTATGTAAGATGACCCCCGGGGCGCATTTATGGAGTGTGTATTATCGTATCGAACATGACGCGTCCTGCGCATAAAGGCGTAGATTTTTCGACAATCGAAATCATATTCTTATACTGTGTTTAATGTATTTATACATTTACATCACGCTTATTACAACAATAAACGATCATATTACATTTATTAACTACAAAAAAAAAACATTATCAAACTTTGGACGTGATGTAGACGTTTGAGAATGGGACGCTCGCGTATAGATATCATGTCCATTTACACTGATGTTAAATTAAATCGACACGCGTGTAAATACCCCTACTATCGTTTAGTAAGGTTATGTAGTTATAAGCATACTCCTAAAAGCCTTAATCAAAACATCAATACCGAATCGGGTTGTCGCACCGTTATGGTTTAAACATATTTAATATAAACACACAGTTATAAATTGCGTCTTACGAGCACTGTAAATCCAAAGCTTTGTTGATGGACCGTTGTTGGTTTAATTCGGTAGTCAGAGTAACGATCCTGATGTCGAGAGTAGGCCTTTCCTCTTCGAACGTTATCAATCTCCGCATCAAAGTATCGCGTTCGTCATCGTACCGACACTTGAGTTCTTCGAAAAGTCTACAAAAGTATTAACATGTTGGTTTATATTTTAATCGTTAGGTATAGTAATAAAGTAAAAAACTTTAGTCAAATCGAACTGTTTTCATTGGTTTTATTTTATATAATACTGTTGACGTAGATACGATTAATAATAAATGTATACCTTCGACACTCGTTCACGGCAGACGTGTGTACAGCAATTGGAATTTTATTATCATCTTCGGTTTTCATGCGATTCAAGTCTCCGGCTAATGAGGATACACGACCTTGCAAATGAAGAAGCTCAATACGGGCATTTTCATATTTCTCAGCTAGATGGTCTCGTTCGCCATTCAATTCAGTAACTAAAATATAAAATATAACATTTAAGAACAGCCTTATACGAGTCGCAAAGAGTTATAAATATTATATGAACAATTGTACTTTTCCTGCTTCATGGTTTCAATGTCAGACGTTATTATATTATAGTATAATAGTAACTTATACTATTCATACGTCTGTATCATCAATCACTCGATGAAATAAACTTAAAAATTTTAATCGTTCATTCTGAGCAATTAGTTTTAGAATGATTAGTTGGATTTTTTTAGTGTCTGTAATTACGTTCTGGAGCAGAATATTGGATTCAATCGTCAAAATTGAGTGATTGTAGTAGCAAATTTGACCTACATGGTTTTTTAGGTTCAAATGTAGAAAATTCCAAGTACTTTTCTTAATAATTCGGACAGACTAACTAAAAACCAAGGGAAAACTGGAATATTTACACAAAAAATCAGTTTTCGACAAAATCAAAATTGATTTGTAAGCCCCCTCCCCGGAAAAAAAAAACCCTGAGTGCGCGCCTGAACAAGTATTTAGGAAACAACTAAACTTTCAAATAATTTTGCAAATTATAAATATAAAATATCTACCTATAATACTTATATTATACGATTTTATGTAAATACAAACATATAGGTATCTGTAAATAAGTATATTATAAAAATGATGGGAACACTCATGAGAACATTTTTTAAATTCTGAGCGGAGCGACAATTTTTTCGTGTCTGTGTATTCTTTAATTTTTATAGAAAAAAAAATACTTCAATCTACAACTGAGGGATAGTTTCTGGTAAAAAATCTAGTAAGTAATTTGTGTGAATCAAAAAAAATTCAGTTTTTATTTATTATTGATACAAACGTTTTGGCTTGGTAATAATAAGATTAAAAAATCAAATACAAGATAAGTAAGTTGTACAAGTAAGTTGTTCTCGTAGAAATTTAATTACAATTAAAATATAAGGCATAATTATTTTATGGGCAATTGAAGTTAAAATGTCGATTAAATTGAATATTCAAAGTTCAAACTATATTTTGTTGTAATTAAAATATAATTCGTAGCAGGCACTTATTCAGGATCAATTTTCGGGGTGGGGGGATTAAAAGTACATAATTTTATATATATGTAGGAGCCTACTTTAAAAAAATATTTAGGGTGGGGATAAACCTCTAAACGCCCCCCTGTATACGGACTGGATTCATAAGAACTTGAAACTTTATGTTACTGAATGTATTATTAATTTCCTACTTTACACAATAACATTTTTAAAATATTTCAATTTATTTTAAGCTATTTATTTTACGAATCTATTTATACCGTTCTATATGGTAAGTAAAATTGACAGCTATAATAATATAATAAAATATCCTTCTAATAATATGCCGATTCCAGTCAGAATCGTTTTTAGTATGCAATGATTTAGATTTAGGTACCATTAAATATTTGAATTCAAATTTAACACATCCATTATAGTGACTTTACTCAATGATGTACACCAACACCTTCTATGCAGCAGAAAGACTTGCCTTAATTTTTTTAAATTTTACTTCCCGTTTTCAACTACAGTTAAGTTAATGTCTAAGATGGAAAAAATTTAATTTATCTCTTTAAATTTTAACCAAAATTAAATATTAATTTTTAATATTTATCTAAGAGACAGTATACAATACTTTGGAAAAGAACATATTTTTGCCCAAAAAAAAAAAAAAAATGCAATAGGATGCCTTAGGCATTGGCCATCAAATTATTAATATTGAATATAGCGGAGTTTTGATATGATGTTATCGCAGGGAAACGTTAATAAATTAATCTCTTATTACTTTTACACGATTTCACACTACATTTACAACCTATTTTTAATTCGTAAAATTTTTCTCAAGTTAAATTTTAAATTTTAATTATTAAGAAACGATTATTAATAACAAGACTCAAAAAAATTATAATAATTTTACTGTAATATTACTCAAAATCTAAATTAACAAAATACTATTTATAGAATGACCTAACCAAGTGTTTTTAGATTTTGGTCATATTATCAGAATATATTCACTGCTTAAAAAGAGTGAAAGATTTAAGACAATAAATACTAATTTATAAGGAAAACAGTGATAAAATAAATAATCTTGTAACAATTATGGTAAATTATATTTTATTTAATTTAAATGTAAGAAAAAACTCAAACAAATTGTACAGTTAATTAGTAAGACAGTTATTTGAATATAATACTTCAGTAAAAGTATATTATAACACCTAATTCAACCATTTTTATAAACAGTAACAATATTTCAACCATAGGGGTGCTTAACCTTGGCAAGAGGGGCAATACTATTTTAATTTTTAAAAATGCTTTATTTCATATTCGAAACTCAATATTATTTGACGTTATTAGGGAAAATATTCAATTCAGAGGAAGGACAGCTACCCATCTTGCCATCCTCATGCACACACTTATGGTTTCAAGTATACATGTAAACAATCTATTTTGAAAACCGATAGGCTTAAGATAATTGAAAGGAAAGTAAAAGACCAATGTCATTGATGGTGCAATACTACAATGCAAAGCCAATCTAAAACTACCTCGGAGAAAACAAAATCATCTAACTTACTAAAAAAAATAAACACCTGAGTAGATCTATAAAAATGTATTTAACCTTTTAAAGATCATAATAATTATTTAGATAATCTATACAATTTAAAAAAAGGCGGTATTTTATATATGATAATTTATTTCTCAAATCACAGATGGCGCTGCGTCATACATGTACAGAATAATATTGTGTACAACTGTATGAACGGCCCCCTACTATCCTCCAGACAAGTGTCAAGTCCTTTGTAGTAGTTTTTGGAAATAACTGATAATAACAATTTATTTTTAATCGTGGTAATAACGAATAACTATTTAGTAATATTAATATTGTTCCGTTAGATTAGTTGATGTAAGCCTTTGGTGTTCCTTCACAATTTATAGTTTACAGTTTTCAGTTGTCAGTTGTTAATTTGTTCATTTAAATGTATACTCAAAATTGTAATTAATCCTTTTTCCGTTTATTAACATGGGTATTCCAGGCCTGACATCATTCATAAATCGTAATTCAACTCAATATTTTGAAAATCTACAACTCAAAGACACTTTGGTAATAATAGATGGTTATGCTTTAACAAATTTCCTATATAGGTTATATGAAAATCAAACAAGTGCGTTTGGAGGAGATTATGACGTTTTAGCAAAGGTGTATACAGATTTTATTAATTTGTTAACGAGAAGCAATGTAACACCAATTTTTGTGTTTGATGGTGCCTACGAACAGCGTAAAATGGAAACAATCATGAGTCGTATGAGTCAACGAATACAATCATATGGCCAATCTATAAAGTCTGCTGAATGTATGCCAATGTTTGGAAGTGATATCATATTTGACATTCTTAATGATATGGACATACCACATGTAAATTGTGATTTTGAAGCTGATTCAGAGATAGTTGTGTTGGCAAAGTTATTAGATTGTCCTGTTATAAGTCGTGACTCAGATTTTTATATAAATACAGTACTATATATCCCATTAGACAAGATTATCCTTGATTTAGATTCAAATGTAAATGTGATAAATTGTCAAGTATATAAAGTTGAAAAATTACTGAATGAATTTGGTGGATTAAATATTGACTATTTACCTTTAGTGGCTGCATTATTAGGCAATGATTACATAAGACCAGATACATTTTCTTCACTTTTACGACTAAACCAAAGTTGTTTTAACTGTGGATTGAAACTTAAACGAATCACAGAATGGCTAAGAAAACAACAGGATATAAAATCTGCTATATTAAACATGACTTATAATTTATCTCGTAACAGTGACTACATCAAAAATCAAATAAACAACATCATTAAAGACTATAAAAATATGAATAGCAAGTACTTATCATTCATTCTCCAATACAAAAAGATGAGCACATATCAAGATCAATTAAAACATTTAAAATCAAATGAAAAAAGTATACTACCTCCTTGGTTAGAATATAACTATCGTAGAGGTACTATAAATGCTGAAGTTATGACAATTGTAACATTAAAAAAAATATTTTTTAAAGTACAAATTGAAGACTATGAAAAATCCCCTTACTATGAAATTTCTTTCAAAATTGTAGAAAGAATATTAGGATTATTGTTTGGAAAAGGTAATTCGATGCCCAGTTTAGGAAGAAAAAATGGACTTAATATAGGGCAATACAAAATAAAACCATATATAACTAATCCTTATGTACCATTAGTTGATTTAAATAAAAGTGAGTTAGTATACCGCAAAAATATAATTTTAAATTTAGTTGGTATAAAACAATTTAATGGCGTTCCAAAAGAATGGGAATTATTTGTTTTGATTTTAATTTACTGGGCTATTCATACCAATAATACTAAATCCAGTCACATGCATGCCTTAATTGTATGTGCAATAACACTTAATATCGTTAAAAAAATTGAAATTGATCCGAAAAATAAAAAAACTGCAGATATTGGTAAAAGTGTTATAGAAGAAAATATCACTAAAGTTAATAAAGAAGATTGTAGAAAAGCTATGACTGTGTTATCAAATTATTTTCAAATTGGTCAATATAATGACAAGCATTTATATCACAAGATTATTCATTCATTTGCACAATTTCAAAGTTGTGTTTATTTTTTTATGATACTCAACTCATTACTGGATTTTCCATTTGATCAGTGTCGTATAGAACATTTTTATAAAGGGTCATTTTTGTATAATTTATGTGCACAAATGGAAAATTATGATCCAAAAGTATTTGTATCAAGTAAATTATTTAAAAAATCAGATTCTTTAAATAATGTTTACAAATCAATAATTCATCATATAAGCATAATACTGCCAGTTCCTAAAAAAAGAACAACTGCAACATATGCTACTAGTAACTGTTCAAAACCTAAAATCAATACACAGAAAAAACAAAAATAATCTTGAATAAATTATTTTAGTTAGAAATTAAATAATAGGTAGTACCTACACAAAAAAACTAATTAGTATACCTGTCTTATATTTATAAACAGATTTTAAACTTTATAATACTACTATTTTATACTTTATTTGATTATTACTACTATATTTTATACTTTTATCATATTAATTTGTTGAATAGTAAGTTCATATTCATTGTAATACATTTATTATGATTTTATATGATACAATATGTTAATTTATTTATTATACCTTCTTTAATTAATAAACCTGCTATGTCGTTGGTTAAAATTCAAAAAAGTTATGTCACTCGGGTAAAACTAATAAAGTGTACAAAATTTTTAAAATGAAAGTACTAAAAACCTAATTTACCTCTTGATTGATATGAACGAAGTAAATCTTGTAACTTTGCTTGATGTAATTTGGCTTGCCTAACCAATAACTCATTATGTTCTTTTAGCATAGCTACTTCAGACTCCACTGATTTCCATTCTCCATATGTAACTTCGATCTTTAAAAATCATCAAGTAAAATTAAAATGATGGACTAATAACATTAATTAATTACTTAATTAGTACTTTTTCATTTGCTTCTTCAAGCTGTTGATAAAGATTTTCGTTTTCAGCAGCAATTTCTCTGCTTCTAGAAGAAAATCGAGCAAGTTCATTTTTATAGCTTTCAATAGTGACATCTTTCTCTTCTAAAGATGTTTGGTATGCTTCTAACAAGGGCGACATTGCATTAATATCTTCCCTGCGCCAGTTTATATTTTTTGAATCTAAACAAAAAAATTGATATGATAAAAAGGTAGTAACAATATTTTATTTTTAAAAACAATGTAAAACTTTTAAGTAAAAATGAATATGAATATTCAACTGGAGAAATGTGAATGTGCTATGCAGAGGCTTCAATCATATTACTAGTACACCATTCCACCCTATGAATCAAGAGATATGTTGGTTAATGTTGTGAGTATACTCTATATTTTCCAAAAATGTATCTCAAAAACATATATTTTTAATGCTTACTCATTAGTTCTCAGACATTAAAAAAAAAGAAATAAGAATATATAGATTATCTATATATATATATATATAGATTATCTATATATATATATATATAGATAATATAAATCTATAAATATATTTTTATCCACTATAAATATCTGTTATTCACACATCAGTTATTATTATAATTACATTGCGTGGTTCTTGAGCATTGTGGTAGGTCACTAGTAACTACAGAATTTAGAAAGAAAAAATGCATTTTATAACATAATAAAATAATATATTTACCGTTTACCACGTGTTACCATATACCCACCCACAGTATACTCATAAAATTAATATTTTTCCACATATACGCTCACAATATATTTTCTGCATACATTACATTTAGTTTTTTTTTTCAAAAATACAAATGAATAAAATAAAAACTAACATAGTCTCAGTTTCTATTCTTTTTTCATATATGATTTGATATTAGATTTAAATATATTTATTAACTAAATTTTTGTTATTATGTATCCTACATTATTATCCTCTGGGCATTTTACAAATATGTTTTTATAATTTGATTAAATTGATTAAAGTGAATGGACATAAGCTGCAATTTTACTACCACTAATTTTAAAACAATAATAATATACAATTTCCTAATTCCTGAATTATTTTCAGTCCTTTAAACATAATTTAAATTATTTATGAGATTTGGGAAGCCTTCACCATTATCTCTTAAAATATTCTAAAAAGTAATCATTTGTTCTAGTTTTAGCTAACTTCCCCCCTATTTAAATATTTAGCTAATTTAATAAAATTATATTATATTTGTAATATATTCTAAGTTTTAAATTAATTGTTTAAATATATGATGTTTGAAAAAATATGCATCGGTTCACATGAGTGATGCTCATTCATAGGTCCTACTTTATTTAGTTTCTTTCTAATGAAAATCCAGATTCTAGTTTCAACAACACAGAAACTAAACATTTTATGAAACAATGGAAAAAATGCTTGTTTATTGCAACAGTAATTATTTTAAAATTATTAAGTATTTAATAGTATACACAGCAAGTATAATTAATTTTAAGGGTTATAGAAAAATATTTAACATGTATCTATCTAAAATTTTATGATTTACCTAAACAAAAAATATCTAAAATAATAAATATTATATTGTGCAGTATTAATAACCTAGATCTATTTATACCTTGTACTCGCATGTAACCCCCAGATTCAGGAAATTGGTCTTTTGATAGAAGTTTATCTTGACATTTTTCTAATTCTCTATTTAACCTAAAAAAAAAAACTTTATTCTTAATATTTGTTTACAATTTCTAAGTTAAAATGTTAATTTTTATCATACCTATAAGTTAGATTTTTTAAGACAAAAACATCTTGCTTCAGTTCCTTGTTTTTATCGACTAAACGATTTACTTCACTTTGCCTATTCATAGTTTCAATAGCTGTACATTGTCTTTGTAGTTCATCCCTTTTTTTCTCCAACTGTTTGAGATGCGATGCCATTCTAGCAACATTTTCTGACATGTCTACATCTGTAATTTTTAAAACAATTAAGTACATATCACGTTTTAACTACAACAATTAGACTCTGCCCATACTGTTTCTTAGGCGATCTAAAGGTGATATACTTTCTCCCATATTGGGCTCCCTCCGAGACATTCTCTCCATAGCAGGCACGATACATCTCTCAGCCACAACATCAACTACATAGGGTACCTTTAAAACATTTATATATTAACTAATGGAGAAATTAATACCCAGAGCATACCTAACAAATTTTCTTGGACCATCATTACTTTATCCGAAGTACTCGAGCGTGTTCTGCGAGGTGGAATTGGAATTTTCCCATCTTGATTGTAATTACTTGCCATATTGTTTACAGTATTGCAATTAGCCTATGTTAACAATTGTTTTCATTGAATTCTCGAAATTTAAAATATAAGAAATTAAAAATTTTATTACATTTATGTTAAGTACATGACTATATGATGTTTCTTAAAAAACTGTCTATGTTTAGTCTTTTTGTTTACATATGTTTCTTTTTATGGGAATATTTATTATTCGTAAAATTACGTCTCAATAGTTTTTTTGTACAAAATAGGAAGACTGAATAAATGAGAATTCATAACGATTGAGTATTGACTTTTGTCCTCACTCCTCGTACCAAATTCGTATCGCGTACAAAAAAAAATCGTTAATCTTATCAATGTTAAAAGAAAACACTGATAATAAATATTAATTGATAGTGTCGCAGACGGCGGTCAATGACCAAAACATTGAATGTTTACTTTTATAATAGGTATGTAGATATTTGCCCTATTAGGTGCAACAAATTAGTAATTACCAACTGTACAGATAACTATAAAAAGTACAATATCACACAAAAAAATGAAAATAGTAAGTCGACTGCTTTGTACTAACTTGATCAATTATTCTTCCTGAATAATATTAAAACCCTTAACGGGACGGGACTCATTCCATTAATATATTCCAACTATGATAGCAAAAGCAGCGTGGCCCAAACAAACGGAGCTAAAATAATGCAGCTATAATAATATAATATTAAATATATTAAAATGTATAACTGTTATATTATTAAATTTATTAATATATTAACCCTTAATGATATATACCAAAATTAACAACGATTATGCATTATTACCAAAACGGGATAGGATTTTTGGAGCGATGAATGTATTCGTCTTACTATATGAAAATGTTTAGAATCTGAGCGCAAAGAATGCAGATAGATTGATTTTACAATAATGTGTGTTTTTATTTTTAATTTTTTCTTCTGTCTGTTACAAAAAAAAATTTCTATTTTCTTCATCAGCATCATTTCTGGTAGAAAAAATAGATCTAATTGATTCTTTTAGGTCAAAATTGAAAATCGCTAATAATTTTCAAAAGCGTCGGAAAAATCGAAACAAATGAGCATAGATACTTGTAATTTTCACTTAATGTTAATATTAATACTTTCTATACATCATCAAATTTTCAAAATATTTTAACTCTTTTTGAGATATTTATAGGCATAAGACAGTTTTGATTTTTTTTTCTTTAAAGATCTATAACAAATTTTTTGTTGGGTCAAAAAGTTTGAAAAAGTAATTCAAGATTTCTCATATGTTGGTATAATGGTAATTGAAATATATTATAGGTAGATACATTGTCGCGTATTTTTGTTTGATAAGCATTTGTTATAATATTCGAAAATCGTCAAAATGAATAGTGATTAGACGAATGTGCTGTTCATAGAAATATAGAATAAAATTCACTATAGATACACAAGGAATAATTACTACATTTTTATTTTCAAAACTAATAAATCGGAGACTTAAATTATATTATATACCTATTATAATAAACATATAGAGATAAGTACTTTAATTGTGGTAATTAATTTATGTGAATCTATAAAAAAATTTCCCAATTTTCATTTCACATTAATAATTTTCCTCAACAATTATAAATCATGTCACTATTACTTTTAGAGCATTATCTTATTATTATTTCAAATCGATACAGAGTGTATATATTGTGAAAATTAAAAAAAAATTATTTTAATAATTAATATGTAATATGATTTCAATGATATTATAATTTATTTTTTATAAAATTATTATTTTTATTTATTTATAAATTTATTAATTCATAAGATTATAATATCCTAGATATAAATTCAAATTATATAATAAACTGTCAGTAAAAAATAATAAATTTAATACAATTTTGATTTCCATTTTTTTTTTTTTTTTTTTTTTTTTGCTATTTTTGATGTTTTTAGAGCATATTTTAAGGTTTTTAAGGTCTTATTATATCGCATATTTCAGAACTTTTTAGTGCTATAAAATACGGACTTTGGTTATAAGCATTTAAATTTAATATGCGTGGAGTAGATTGGTCAGGGACATCCTACAAAATGTTGTCCACTACTTCACTAATCTAAGCTTTTAAGTTTTGATACTTATTAAACTAATAAATAATGAACTACCTACCTATTTTAAAACTAATGAACTACCTACTTGACTAAAATTTGATTTTTATAGATTAAAATATTCCAAACAATATTCTGCTTTGGAATAATTTGAAATAAAAATGCAATAGTGTCAATCAAAAAAGTAAAAAACTTAAAAAAATTACATCAAATTATATAAAAAAAAATATTTTCAAAAAAATGTGTTAACTTAAATTGATCACCATGTTTATTGCAATGATTGAATTTTTAACTAATAACAATAACAATATATTTATAAACATTGTAATTTAACGATGTAACATGGTATACAAAATAAATTTAATGTTTATACATTGCATAATCTTTAATATACAGAATACAGTAATAGGCTTTGTACATTTTTTTTGAAAATTAACAATTTCATTAAATAATTTTTAGATAGAAAACTTGTCTTGTAGAAATCGTTAAATAATTTAAATAAAATGATATCCAAGGATCTATACAATATTAGCATAATTTTGGTACATACATATTTTGATACTATCAATATAAAGTGTGTTATTCACAGATTCAATTATTCATTAAAAGGAAATGATCTTTTACGGCACTATTTTAACTTGTCAATTTTTCATTCATTTATTGAGCAAATGATTCCAATATTCCACTGGGTCTATCACTCCCTCACAGTTTAAATTGAAAACATTTCTTAATTTGTTATGCAATACCATCACAGGTGGACTAGTGTAATAACTAATTTTATTGTCAGTACCTAATGACTTGACAGGATCAATTACTAACTAAACTGGTAAAAAATTGACCCAATAAAATGGGTGACATCATAGCATGTAAAAGGAGGTATCAAAAGAAAAATGTACCAAATAGTAAACACACCAACAAAATCTGTATTCATCTATCAGCACTGATAACAAAATGTCAAAAATAAACTTGTTAAAATGAGTAATTATTTTTGTTCGTTTTCAATTAATTATTCATAAAATAATTTGTAGGAACTATTTACTGTGGAAGAAAATTGCAGTTTTGATATTGTAAAAAGTATTTCAAAAAGAACTGAATATATTATTATATAATTTTATTACTTGAATAATTGACAATTTAGCTTTGAAGCATTTATTTTATAATAAAACAGGTAGTGTTCAATATAAATTTGTATTGTATACTGAAAATGTTTTCTAATAATATTTAAGTAATTGAATAATTTTTCTCAAATATCTACTTGACAAGTTTAAAATATTATTAACTGAAAAACATATTTGTTTATTTCCAATTTTAGTTTTATTAATTATTTTTCAAAATATGATAATTAATAATATAATCATTTAATGCATATTAAAACATTTAGCAGTATTTCAAAACATAAGTTATTACGGCTGACCATAATAAATAAGAAGTGTTTGATAAAGATTTTTTTTATTTATAGTACAATCAAGTAAAGTAATCAATATATACATTATTTATGGAAATTTACTTAAATTTAATTCTTACAAAGAATATATATTTCAAGGAGCAGGTGGTTGTTGACGAACAGCTTCCTTAGGGTTCTTGACAACTAAAATGACTGAATCACCACGTAGAAACATTTTTGAAATATACTTGTCTCGACTAACTGCCTTTGCCTAAAACAATAATCAATATTTAATAAACAATTTAAAATTGTAAAAGCTAATTTAACAATAAATATTTATAATTTTCATACTTCATTCTATACCTAAACATGTAATATAAGAATACTGTTTTATACTATTTAGACTTACTTTCTTCTTGCCCTTGCCAGTCTTAGGTAGCTCAGTCCACATTTCTCGTACATTTTCTAATACCATATTACAATGTCGATCAAAAGCTTTGATTCTTGCCAAAAGTTTTCTATTATTACGACAATTGATCAGCACCTGAGTATTGTTACGGACAGATTGAGTTAGGACAGACATAGGACCAGTAGTAAATTCTTCTTCCTCACGTTTTGCTAACTCTTCAGGGGTCATTTCAGATTTTGGTTTATTTGCTATTGCAGCCCTACATACATAACATTAATAAAGTCATAAGAGCATAGTAAATACATCACAACACTGAACTTTGATGTAAAATTATAAATATAACTTATAAAATAAATATTTAATTTAAACTAAGTTTTTGTTCTGTGTGCAAATGAATTATTGCTAATATAAGATTAATTGACACCAATATATTATACAAATTAATAAAAAAGTATCAATTTTAAGAATAGTCAAAGAATAATATATAAAGTAAAACCTCATTAAACCGAACTTCGCTTAACTTATGTTTAATAACACATAAACTACTTAGTTTGTGCTGCAGACTAAAATAAACATGAAAACAAGTTCTATGAAATTCCCATAAATGTATGTTATTGCAATTATTTATAAATATCAATTACATATTGTTATTCATGTTATCCAATTGTTAATTATACAAAACTATGTATCTTGTATATTAAAATACATATTCTTAAATCTATAATACACGCTTTTTGGCTATTTTGTTTAATCCGGACAATTTAAAGCCCCAATTAGTCCAGATTAATAAAATTCCACTGTACTTGTATTTCAATAAGTATTAAATTGTATCTTTTAATTAAAAACATAATAAGTATTATCAATTAAGCTTATTGTTTTACGCATGTACAGTAAGCACAAATTAAAAATTGTTAAAAAAAATAAATGAATATGAAAATTTTGTTAATATACCAGTGTTAAGTGCCAATCAATCATTATTTATTTAGGTAATTCAAAAAATGCAATTCAACTATATTCAGTTTAAAATTTATTACATAAGCTATTTGTATGCCCTTCTGATCAAGTAATTAATAAGTACAATGCATAGTTAAATTAGAATATATAGAATATGCTAGATTAGTAAATTATAAAAATGATTAAATATTTATTTTACGTTAATGCTAATATCAACTGAAGTATATTTAAATCATAAGATTAATTCTTATTTACAAATATCTGCATCTAAGATCAATTTACATCATATTTTCTATGTACATTTACACATTTACTTACATTGTATAGAACTCGTGTCACAGATTTTCAATATATAACTTAATAAAATAATTATTAAGAAAATTTAAATTACTATATGCAAGTGAAATGAAAATATAAAGTTTGTATACAAAATGTAAATTAAAAAACCGACAATCAACAATTAAAAATCAAAATGTCGACAGATACCGCAGACTGTGTTTGTATAGTTTAATAGAAGCTAACCTCAAAAAATAATTTCAAAATTATGTTTATACCATTAATATCAATGGTAGTACCATGGAAAAGATATAATGTGCTGGTATCATCTTCTTAAAGGGGGTGGTGAGGAACAGTTCGTAAATGTTTTTGCCCTTTTCATTATTCCTTAAGTAATCCTTTTATTATTCTAAGACGGCGCCTTTAATAAATACCACAGATTATATTATAAAAATGATTATAATTTTCATATTACAATTTGTGTAAAAACAGTGATATCAACGCGCCTGGTGTTTAAATTTTAAAACTCTCATGCCGGGTTGCATGAACAATGTTCACTGTTCAGTGTTCGGTGTAGCGACAGATGATTCTTGAAAGTGAATCGATTTAAATCAAAATGAAAAAATCGATTACAAAAAAAAACAGGAAAAAATCGTCGAATCAATACACTAAAAGATCGGTCCATCCGAGATCGATTTTTTTAGCTCATCACTAATTAAGTGTTGTTCACTAAACATTTAACGAATCAATAGTCAATACAGTGATATAAATTTAATGGTTCCTTAAATATGATTTAGTGGTCCATGATTGCCATCATTCCATTAAATCGTAATGAGCCATTAAATTAATCAATATTTCATGCAACCCGGAATCAGAGATATAGATTTTCTATATTATCAAATATCAATAGCATTTACGAACAATACGTATGCCCCTTGCACATTTACACCAGATCCCGGAAATTTGAACGCATACTGGCATACTTTTTACTTCAAACTCCATAGTAATTGTTATTAATTTATATTTTATACTAATAGTTCTGTAATAACAATTGTACGATTGTTAGCTGTAAAGCAGTGAAATAAATTTATTTATTTATTCGGCACAGGGAAAACTGTTGCCAATACTGACCACTGTCAAATATAGGTATGTTAGGATTTAGAAAATTAGGTTGAATTTTAATATCGAGTAACCATTGCTAAAAAGAATGCGTGGATATAGGATTTTTATACGTAGGTAGGTGACAATGGTAAAAGCTTTATCATAAAGTCAAACAAAAAATCACTTCGCTCAAAATAAATATTTTCTCTGATATCTTAGTATGCGAATTAGGATCAGCCTTGAACAAATATAGTTTGTACTTTAAGGAGGTTGTTTTTGAATATTTCTTGGGCTAAAGTTAAGTATGTTCGTGATAAATAAAAAAAAGCGAGCAAGTATAAGTATGAGACAGAACAGTATCTGCTGTTCAGAATGCGTCGAGTGTACATTTGTTATTGAATCAGTGAATCGGTCGCTGTCAAGGATTTGTTAAATTTGAATTTAATGATAAATCATTGCATACGAAAAATGATTCTTAACGGAGACATTCTTAGTCAGCCTTTATTTCTAAGGATATATTATAATATATTTATGTTATTATTCAAAAAAAAAAATATAATATTTGTACATATTGATACAACACGATATTTTAATTTTTAAATGAATAATTATTATAAAATGTAAAATATTATAATTTAAAAAAATGCTTATAACTCACTAAAAATTTTTATATCATATAAACTCAACGTATAAATATTGATAATGTTCTTATCTTTAAAAAATTTTAAGTGTTTGATCTTGTAATAAATATTATCCATCATATTAACTATTTATTAAAATTTAAAACTATATATACATTTTTAATTAATTACAAAATAATTTGTAAATTTTCAGGATTTTGACGAATTATTAAGGTTTTATAATAAACTATTTCCAATCAAAAAACTTAAGAGAAGAAATCTTGTACTGAATTTTCAAACCTTAGATGTTAAAATTAAAAACTTTATGAAATTTTTAACTGCAAAATATAATTTGCAAATTTTTATATTTTGACAAATTTTGTAAAAATCTATAACTTTCAACAAAAAATTTTATTATAGCATGTATTTTTGATATTTTAGAAATTATGTAAGAAAAGTGTATGATGAATTTATATAATACCATATAAATTCATCATACATTTTGAGCTTATTCTTTATTTAAAAACAAATATGTAATCATATATACATAATACATTTTTTTAAAAGTATATAAATAGCACAAAAAAACCAAAATATTTTAAATATTATTAAATGCTATTATAAATATTTAGTAAAAACATTAAGTCTACAGTTATTCTGTTTTCGCTTGCAATAAAAAATAAAATTTATTAATCGAAATTAGTTTTGCGTAAAAATTCTAGGTGTTCCTAATTATTTTTTGTTTTTCCCGATTATTTTGAAAAGTATTAGAAGAAAATCTAATTTGTGTTGATATCATTTATTAAATATTTAAATATTATATAATATGAGGTTATATAGTCTTAATAAACTACTTGCTATTTACTATTATTAAATATTAAAAGTATTAGTTATTACTCTTTAGAGTGGATATTTCACAGTTAGTAGTTCCACTTTAAAGAGTTTGAATACAATTGAATATCATTGAAAATTTTCAGTAAAAAATATTCCGTTTAATTTTATTATATCCAATTAATTGTTGAATCGATGAGAACTGATGAAGACCGAATCGTACCTATTTCACAAGAACTGCTTCCGCAATTCTTTTTTTTATATTTCTCGGCAACTGACTACCAGACTATTGAGATTAGGGGCCATAATTGTTATTTGGCATACCTGATGTCCTTTCTAGATTATGGGTAATGAAGCTATTCGGCTGAGGTAAATAATTTAAATAATAATAATAACTAGCATGGTTGATATATTGCAATTTTATAATTTGTTGTATTAATTATTAATAAAATATAAAGTTTCTTTGGTATTTTAGATTCTGAGCGGAGCAAAGACTGTACTAATTTTATAATGTTGAGGGTTTTTTTTGTGTTTGTTATCACCTTTTGGAGCAGTAAATATACTTTAATTTTTTTTCGTCAGCATTTTTTCTGATAGTTGTGAATCTAGTTAGTACTTTTGGGTGGTCAAAAGTAAAAAATTCTCCATAGTTTTCATAAGCATCAATAAAAACAAAAACAAAATTAAGAAAAAACGAGAATTTTTACGAAAAATCAATTTTTGATAAAATAGATTTTGTTTTTAGGTGTAACACAAAAAATAACAACTGTAGATACATGACATTTTTACCGACTGTTTATATTAGCATTTTCTATACAACATACAATTTTCAATATATTTTGATACTCTTTTTGAGTTAGGCATAAGAAATTTTCAATTTGTTAATTTTTATTTTTTTTTATTGTCGATGAAAATTATTTTGCTCTGTCAAAAACTTGAAAATTTAATACAAGGTTTCTTATAACTTGTTATTAGTGAAAATTAAAAAAAGTTGAGCATAAATCTACGATAGTTTTTTATAAACGTTTAAAGTTAGAATTTCGAAAAAATAAGTCAATATTACAAAAATTTGAAATTTTTTTTATTTTGGATTCATACATTTTTTTCTGTATAAATTTAAGATTTGAAAATTAAACACAAAATTTCCCACAAAATGTTCTATCTTTGACAAAAATAAAAGTTTACCGGAAAATCAAACTAATTTTTTTATGAGCATTTGAAATTATTAATTAGACATTGGATATTCACATCAGTAATGTAAACTTGCTAACGATTTTTCATGGAACTATTTTCTTATTTTGTTGTACTTCAAAAACAAATAACCATAGACATTTGAATTTTACATCGATTTATTTTATATTATCTTTTTCTATACACCATAAAATTTTAAAATTATTTTGACTCTTCTTGAGAAAACTGTAGCATAAGAAATTTTCTATTTTTAAAATTTTTTTTCTATAAATATTTTATTTTTGTTTGTCATAACATTTAATAATTTAATACAATGTTCTTTATAAGTTATTCTAACAGTAGTTTAAAAATTTTAAAAATACATATGTACAATTAATTTTTTAATCATTTAAAGTACTAATTTTGACAAAATTCATCAAAATATTGAAAATGTGCAAATTATTTTGTACTTAAACATTTATAAAATATTAAATTTTTTTAGCTAAGGATTGAAAATTTAAAACAAGGTTTCTTATAAGTAGTTACATTGTAATCAAAAAGTCTAAAAAATTTATTTACATGGTTGATTTTTATAGATATTTCAAGTTCAAATATAGACGAAATTGGATATTTAAATGCAGAATAAAGATGTTACTTATTTTGTAGTAATTTAAAAATATTTTTCGTGGATGCTCGAGACTTTTAAGGTATACTACCTATTATATTTTATGTACTCAATGATATTTCCCAATGTAATGTTTTCATCAAAAATTAATTTAACTTACTAATAATAATTACTTTAATAGCAATAACTTCATAAAATATACTTATAATAATATATGTTGACAGATCGTCTTTGTTGTGAATCGTTTTTCGTAATCAATGATTTTATATCGATGAATTCAAATTTAAGACATCCATCATAGTAAACCGCTCGACACCTACTGTACAGCAAAGTGATACCCACTTGCCAATATTTTTAATTATTTATTTTGCAAGTAATATAAATATACCTAATCATTATTATTTTATATTTTCCAACAATGGTTGCATGATTAGGTTATTATATTTGCATTATTTTATGTTGTATTATTTTATTTAAAATGTAAATAAAATCTACCTAAGTATCTAATATAAATACTGCCTGTATATCATTGTTCCTAGAAAACGACTTTGATCATTCAACGGTTTCTGTTATCGTTATGAAGTTATATTTCACCATCATTGCTCGCCTCTTTCATAATATCTACATAGATACATCATTTGTTATATTTACCTATTATATATTTAATGATATCAGTGTGCCGTGGTATTTAAAATTTATCAAATTTAAGATAGTGCATTAGTATTGAATTAAACAAAAATCAACCGTTTACAATTTTTTTTTTTTTAACACCATCGCCAAATTAATTGTACCGCATTACATAATCATGTATTATATAAACATATTATTATATTATATGCGTTTAAACCAATAACATTTTAGATATATTATGAAATTGACTTATATATAGCATAAAGAAAGGTCCTGCCTGGTACAAAAACCAATATTGTTAGAAAAATATTCATAAATAATATATGCTCGTTAATACTGTAAATAGAGAGAGAAAGAGAGAGAGATAAATCATATTTGTTAACATCTACATTGTTAAATCTCTTTTTTCTCTTATTAGATTCATAATCACTCAGAAGTTTATGTACGAACAAGAACCATCGTTTCTCTATCTGTTGTGTTTAGTGAAGATGTCCATATACTTAATATCAATTGCGTTGGCACTATATAGACAACCTTCGACAGGGTACGGGGGACACGCAATCCATGTATTAATGTCTTCGATAGGTAGTTTAAACGGGAACGATGAATACAACGGTTTTTACGCACGATACGGAGAGGGGAGTGGCGACCTTATATCGGAGGGCTCTTTTATTATGGCCATGCAGCTTAAAGTTTTCACTCGCTCGGCGCAGAGCGCGCTCGCGTTACCAAGGGACGGTGGCGGTGCCGAGCAGGCGCGCTCGTCAACGATTTTCCACGCTCGTGGACGGGGAGACGGCGGCGCAAGCCAACGAACACACACACACACACACAAGTACGCACGCACTCACGCAAGTGAAAGTACACAACACACCACTGCGACATCCCTCCCAACTTTGGCGCTAGTGCGTCCACCTATATTATAGTATACCCCGCTACCGCCGCAATATCCGGCGTTCGCGCGGTGCTCATTGTACGTCAGCGGTCCGCTGCAGATTCGACGCCGCTCGTATTCTGGTGAACATGTTGCTGCTGCGGCGAACGGGAGAATAATCGTGCTGCAGTGTATAATATTGTGGTCCCGACCACAAAAGCCGTGACATCATCGCCCGTCTAAAACTGCCGCAGAATCGGCGAATGGCGCCCAGGGACAATCAAGAGTTGGTGCCGCTTACCGACGGCAGCGGCCGCCCGAACGACGACGACGAACTGGAGGGCCAACGACCGCAGAAAAGATCGGACGCCACGTGTCTAGATAACGGTGGTAGCGGCGTCGGCGGCAAAGGACAGCTGCAGACGCCGGCGAATGACATGAAGACGTCCATGCTCGCTTGTCAGCAGGTCATCGGGCTTGGCACGCTCTGGAGATTTCCCTACGTGTGCCTCAAGTATGGCGGTGGTAAGTTCTTGTCTTTGGTCTCATGACATATACGCCAATATTATGTGTGTATTGTAAACGTGTTCTGCTGGGGTATTCGTGGATATCCACTCTACTCGCGTGCGTTATTTCATTATATATATACTGTGAATCATGATTGGATTATTTTACATATTATATACTCATAACATGCTTAAAAATTGAAATATCATAAAAAAATAATCAGTATATAAATACAGGTAGTATTTGTATCTTTAAGTTCGTTTCAATTCATTCTATGCACTCTCTACTAACTACAAATGCAGATGTGACGTACACTAATTAATGATAATATAATATAGAATAAACAATAAACATAAAGCCATATAGGTAGATACAAGCTGTATTTATATTTTACACGAAATGCCTATATTTGTGAATATGGACATTAAATAATATTTTTTTACGCAATAAAAATAAAAAATAGTACATAAAGTTGATTGACTAGAGCTTGAAAATAATTCAAATCGTAGTGTTTTAGAATTTAACTTACCATCATTGGATCATCGATTAAAACAACATTATTAAAATACTATAGGTACATAAACTTGATTTTTTAATTAATGTCACTTGTTGGCTTATGAAAAAAAAATACCTAATGCATAAAAAAGTTTTTGTTTTTTATACAGCTTACAAAAATATAAAATGCACCTATTATAACTTTGAAATATTTTTTCAATTGCTTTTTTTTTTTTGGTAATATATTGTTTTATTAAAGTAAAATATAACTGCAATTGACAATTTTCAAAGTAAAATTTAAATAATTGAACAGGTTTGGTTTTATTTTTGATTGGCTAACGTAGTATGGGTGCACACAATAAATTAATGTTTCTTGATTGTTGAATGTTATATACATTTTTATTGTCATGCAGTATGCTATTAGTTCAATATAATTGATCATAATATCATAGGGGTGGATGATTCGGGCACCATATATTTTTGTTTAACCATAAGTCTATACAATCCTTATGGTATACGCATAAACACTTTAATCGAGCTATCCTCTGTCCACATTCCATATTGTCCAGACAAATTGCACATTCAACACTTCTATTCATATTTACAACGTCTTCATTATACATCTTGGCCCGTAATTCGGAAATTTTTGAACATTGTTTAACATGCCTACACGAATAATTTACCTATTAGTATAAATAAATAATTTATGACAAATCAAAACAAAGGCTATTACTTGTTAACATAACGTGTTGTATAACTTTGATATGATTAATATTATAAACCTTAAAAGCATACGAGTAATGAGAAATTCAATATTCAAAATAATTATAATACCTAGCAGAAATTCTGTATAATACGCATCTACTGAGCTATATATATATACAAATATAAAAAGTAAAGTACTATGTAATGTGAATTAGATAGTAGATTACCGAGACCGGGACTATTGGGCATTCGTTTTCCTTGCCCTTTTTAGTTTTTACGGCGTAGGTAATATGGTGTTTACTACAAATATAAAAGCAATTATTCCTTATGAAAAATAATTTTGAGCTATACATAATATATAATTTAAGTTTGGGTAATTAATAGTAAAACTAAAAGAAAATTGCAAAATTATTAAATTTGATTTTTAAAACTTCAATTTAGCACTGAAATGATCAAACTTTGTTCATATAAATAAGTAATTGATGAAAATGTGAAGTCTTAGGGTCCAAGAATTATTATTTTTAACTTAGATCAAAATAAATACACAGTCGATTTCGTTAACTATAAAAACATATAATATATACACATTACATCAAGTTTCCATATTTTATCGTGATTACTATAATTATGATACTAATAGAGATTATCTAAGTCAAATAAGACGTAAGTAATTAACTAATAACTATTAACTTGCTATAATAATAATTAATAATTTACAAAGTTCTAGTATATGCATGGTCAGTAATTTTCATTGTCACCATGGTTATCAATAATATTGTTGATGTAAAAAAAATGTTATTGATATTTGTTTGGGACTATAAGATAAACGATGATATCATTGACTTTAATGCTTTGTAACATTGATATTAATAATTAATTAAATGATCTATTTATATATTATTTATCGGTACATACTACATATATCCGATATATCGTGTCCATTCGGTATTCATTACATCCACTATATGTTTTATACTTTGTACAGTAGCCAATAATATAGATAGGTAGTGGGGTCATACCTAATAATTTAACACTACATAGTTGTTTTGATAGTTTTACTATTTAATAAATATAAAATTTTTCATTTGTCATAAATTATGAACGAATATAAATTTAATTTTAAAATTTTTATCTTTACCTAACAATGAATAGAAAATACTAAAACAGAATCGTTACTAATTTGTAAATACAATTTTTAAACTTTTAGTACCTATGTGAAATTTATAGAATTAAATATTCTATAATATTTATTTAGTACAATTGATATAGTGTTTTACTGTGACGAATAACTAGAAAATAAGAGAAAATGTAATATCAAAATGTGTAATTTATTAAAAATTCATATTGGTAGAACCGATTTGCTGTAACTTGTATCTCTTGTGTTTTATCGTAATTAACAAACAATTTTAACAACCTATTTAATTATTATAACATTTTATTCAAGTCTTCGTAAAATCTATAATACAGAAAATATACTATCTAGGTATAGTACCTATTACTTTTTACAAAAATGCATATTGCCACAAAAGCATAAAGTGATTAATATCTTGTTTTTAACTGTTCAATGTTATCGACTAGGGTATGATAAATCAGAACTTTATAGATACTATACCTAACTTATAAGTATAATCATACAAAATATTAAACATTATATTGTACAATAATATCAAATGCCTACAATTATTTACATACCTACTTTATAGGTCATTTTAATAATTATTATTTATTAGTTCTTTAGATATTATCAAAATTATATAGGTACACTGTTTTTTATTTCTTCTACATTTTTCGCGTGATACAGGAGAATTTAACTAAAATTTAACACGCAAGACTTCATTGATTTTTGAGTATCTAGTTCCTACCATCTGTAGGTTAAAGTAGTTCTTAGTTTGTGTATTCTAAATATTTATAAACAAAATAGTTTTTATTATAATTATATTCTGTTAACAAGAAATTATTTAAATACCTACCCAAATTATGTTTTATATTATATAGATAGTAGTTAAATATATTGACATGAAGTATTTGAATTTTTATATTTATAGTTAAAATCACAAAATTTATATGGTTAATTTTGTATTAAATTATTTAATGTCGATAATAATTAATAACACAAATTAAAAATATTTTGTAATTATAACTACCTACCTATAACATTTTTCAATAGACAATTTATTTTGAAATATAGATCATATTATAATACATTTGAATAAATGTATTATAATGTATACTTTTTTATATTTATCTTGTTTTATGTTCATATATTGGCGTATTTAATTAAAAAGGAAAAAGTAGATAACTAATCTGCTGAATAGTAAGTGTCAAGTCACTCATCATTAAGGAATAATTCAATGTAATATATATGTGATAAATTTAAGTTCAATGATTATTGCATACAAAAAATGATTTTGAAGGAAGGCGGCCTATCAGCCTACATTACTAAGTATATTTTATGATAAATTTATATTGTTATTAAAGTAATTTATTGTACAAGATTTGTCAAAATTTAAACTTCAAATTGTTGTAAAAAAAAAAAAATCATGTATATTTATCTTATATTTTTGACCGCATAAATCATTTTTTATCGACATTTATAGAAAAAAAAACAAAAAAAAAAAATGGTAAATTTAAATTGTTTATACACATTACTTAAAAAGTGTAAAAATATTTTAAAATATATAGAAAATTCTAATTTTAAAATGTCAAGTATCTACGGTTTAGTTATACAAAAAAAAAATATTCTACTAAGTCAAATACTGGTTTTGCGTATAAATTCCCATTTTTCTTAGTTTTTTTTCAGTTATTTTGAAAAATATTAAGAATTTATTTTTAACACCCCAAAATACCAACTAAGTCCAATTTTTTACCTGAAACCCACCTCAAAGTTTAAAATTGAAGCATTTTTACTATCCCATAAACCATAAGGTGATAGACAAAATTAAAATACACATCACTGTAAAATCAATAGATTCTTCGCTCTGCTAAAATCTAAAATCTTAAACATCAAACGACTACTTCTCTTAAATCCAATTAGATCATATTTAATATTTCAAATCCATAGGCAGATCAGATAGTTTTAAGTAAAATTGTTGAAGTACTTGTTCTTTCCAGTTTCTAATAGAAATTAGAAGGAATGACATACTATACATTTTTATATTTATGAAAGCTTACTTGTTATAGTGAAGTATTAAAATCATCTTCTGACATATTGGACAATTTTCTTTTCGGCGCTTTTTACAGCTTTTAAGTTTAGATACATACAACGACCATTGGTTACGTAGATTATTTTTTTCCCGTTGGTTCATTTAGGTTTCTAAAATTTTTTTAATTATTTAAATGTTTTAAAAAAAACTAGTTACTATGAAAATAAGTTTGTAGAATTATTGTTATAAAAACTGTAAAAGCATACTATTGATAGCCATATTGTAAATAAATATTGATAGGAAATATGAAATATTAAACAATTTTAGTAATTTATTTTAATAATATCATTTTAAAACAACATATTATAGAATAGTAGGTAAATATGATTTTATAACATTACATTCATTTTTAATTTCAGGTACATTTTTAATACCATACATGGTCATTATGTGCTTAGTGGGTTATCCTTTACTTATTATGGAGATTGGCATCGGTCAAAAACTGAGACACAATAGCATAACAATATGGACAACAATTAATCCTCAATTAGGAGGTATAGGAATAGTTATTTGCTTAGTTAATATCGCTATGGCTTGCTATTATGGAACCATCATAAATTGGGGAACTAAATACATGATCGATATGAATAAGGTAATTGTTTTCATTATTAAGTATTGAATAACATTCATGTACATCTAAAAACATTTCGTTAATTGTAGTTTATTGCGAACCTATTAAGTAAAATTTTGAATTACTTCTAATTAGTTTTAAATGTGTACTTAAAACAATATTACTCCATAACCCTAATAAAAAAATCTAGTTCTTTTTTTATAAAAAATATAACTATTTTTAACTTAATTATAGGTACTTTCTTATTGTAATATTATTTTATTTTAGTTTCCAGACTTGTGGCCTCCACACGGGCAACCATCTATTGATCCCAAAAGATCTCAGTCATTCTGGCACAAAACTGTATTAAACGTAACAAGTTCTATGGATGAAACTAGTGATATACAAACAGGCCAAGCATTTTCATTGTTTTTCACGTGGTTCTCTTTAGCTTTAATGTTGGCAGCAGCTTGGATTACATGTAAAAATAAGTATATACAAGTATGTATTATTTTGATATTTTGATCATTTAATTGAGTATAATTATTATTTAATATAATTTTATTTATTTTTATTTTAGGCGTTCATTAATTTTTCAAATTCAATGTTTCAAAGTTTACCATTATGTATTCAAATTATGACATGTACAATTCCGCCATTTTTGTTAGTTGTTCTATACATTATAGAATCAGGTTATGGATATATTAGCTTCTTGTACATCACGTCTGTAGAGGTGATTACATTTTAAATTTATTTTACTCATTCAATATAATATATTATATAACTATTAGAAAATATAGTATTTTCATTTTCTATTTTTATTTTACAGTTAAAAGACTTGTTGGTTTTCCCGATCTGGGTTGACGCAGTTATTCAAGTATTCTGTTCATTGGGATTAGTGCATGGTCCGTGGACGTCTTTCGGTTCATCTTCTAAACGTAAAAGCAATTTTCTGTTAACTGCTACTGTGGTTGTATCTTTCAGTTTCATTATAGTATTTTTGTGGACTTGGTTTATAGTTTCCACAATAATACCAAATGTTTTACAAGACATTAAAAATTGCGTAATCGGGTATAATCAAACTATACGATGATAACAACTTATATTGTGGTCAATTGAAAACGAAACATTTTTATTTATATATTCATAATAATTTTTTAATTGTTTCGATTTCAAATTACCCATATTTAAATTTCTATAGCCAATATAAAAACGTTACCTTATTAAATATTATTATTCATGATTTTTAGATCAGCTTATAAGTGGGATAATTCTAAAGACATGCCTGCACACGTATTTTATAGCAATAATTATGATGCACTAATTGCTAGTCGAAAATTAGACGACACATTGATGAGTTTTGATGTACAAGAATGTAACATGGAAAATCAATTCAAATTGGTAATATATTTAAGATATACTTATTATTATTATTTGATCTAAAAAATATATTATTTGTATTTTTTGATTAATCTATTTCCAATAATTGAATGGATTTTATTATATAATTACAACTTTTACCGATCAATAATGAATTTTTGAATTATCTTAATAAACATTTGATAAATGCGTTTCATGATATTCTGTATAAATATAATATAAATGATAATTTAATTTTATGTATTCATAAAAATATTTAAATTTAATATTTCAAAGTATTTGGGTGACAAGTATTATTACCTAATGCATTTATATTAAAGTAAGCATTTAAATGTTATTGCTATAAATTAAAGTAATTATGACCATATGACTTTTTGTACAATTAAATTTTTTTGAAATTATCAAATTAAGATGTAATTTATAAATATATAGGTTGTAGGTATGCAGTTTTCATTAAAATTAAATTCGTTACAATATGTTAAAATTTATCAATATTATTTCTGTTTTATATTCTTTATTTTATATGAAAGAAGGCAAAAGATTTATGTTATTATACCTTAATAAATTACAATACTTATAAAGTTTTAACTTTAGTTATAATTTAAAAAAATTAATTACAGGCAAGCAATGGTGTTGGTCTTATGTTTATAGCCCTCGGAGAGTTTACCACAACTTTTTCGTTTGAGAAAATTACTGGCTATAATCAAACTAAATTTGTTATCAACATTCCACAAATATTAATTCTTACAATTGGCACAGCTTGGTTGATACGTATATTGAGCTGGTTTGTCTGGGCACTTACCGAAGTTAAATGTTTAAAAAAAATGTCTACATTTTGTATTTCAAGTACGTTTTTAATATTTTATATACTACTATAATAAATCCTTTATTGTTTTATAAGTACTCCAAAAACTAGTAGGTATAAAATTCTTAAAATCGATATATCATGTGATCATAAGACGTGGTTTTTCTATCTGTTATTTAAATTTGTATCATTGATATAATATTATAAGACATACCGGTAGTAATAAGATGAATAAAATAAATAAATTTAAAATATTTAATATAGGCATACTTTGTATAGTATGTTGTATAAGTGGATTGGCATTTACAACTAGAACGGGTGTATATTGGCTGTCATTATACACTGAAATTTTTATCAGTCCGTGTTTGACGGTGTTAGCTCTTTGCGAGGTCCTAATTATTGTTTTCATTTATGGATATAAACAGTATGTACTATATATTATATAATAGTTTATTTAATATTTTAATTTTTATGAATTAATAATGTGTATTCTTAATAATTTTATTGTCAGATTCTTACTCGATATATATGATATGACTGGACATACAATTGGTCGTCTTTCTATATTTATCTGGAGACATGTAACTCCAATGTTGCTGATATTAACATTCTCATCTATCTTGACGGTTGGTATTTTGGATGGCTTCAGATATGAAGTTTGGACACATAGAAGTGTAAGTACAAAATATTTAAATTACCATGATGTACCCGGATATCCCAGACATTTTTTAAATACATTTGAAATGTTGAATAAAAAGTTGTAAATTAATATTTACAATTTGTAAGTAAATAAATTGCTATTTCAAGACCTTTAAATGTCGATGAATTAAAATTCTTCTTATCATATACTTACTTATTTATTTCTTCATTGAACAATTACAATATTTACAAATAATTATTTTAGTTATAGATTTGAATAAAAATGTGTTACAAATAACATGTATTTAAATTCTAACAAATATTTAATTATCACATACAGAATACACAGGCGTGCACACGGCTGGGAATATTTTTTTTCTTAAATATTGTTAATGATTTAAATATACACGGATTGTGTTACCAACAATTCTGCCCCCTGCCAGCAAGGTTTTAAATTCTTGCCGAAAACACAGTATTTATTACTAATAATTAATTTACCGGGTGATTTGTTTAACGTAAGACACTTGTTATTACAAAAACTATTAACGGTTTTGAATATACTATTTCACATAATTTGTAAAAAATATCTTTTTTTAAAAAATTATATTTTTTTATTGTTATAGTTTTTTTTTTTACTTTTTTCAGTGACAACATGTATTTTTAATTTATTATTCCAAAATAGAATATTTGTTGAGAACTTTGATGTAAAAATTTGGACGAGTAGTTTATGAGTTAAAATTTTAAAAAGATTAAAGTTTAGATTAGGTAGCGAATTAGAGTGATACTTAGAGTAAATTTTGGTTCACTACTACGCTCATCAACACTTTAAATAGGTAATTATAACTTATAAGTAAACTACTTGTTCATAATTTGATTTTTATAGATCGAAATATTGAGAATAATATTCTGCTTTGGAATATGAAAAAAAAAATAGTAAAAATATTGTTTTGTAACGACTTAAAATGCTGAAGAAATGTTTTTAAAAACGTTAGCATTTTCTGAAATAATGATATTGTCTTAGGTTAAATTATTGATTATAAAAATAAAATAATTTATAATTTATAATCAATGGTTAATGGATTACGCCGTATATCTTATCATATATTATTGATACTAACTTTTAAATCAATACTGACTTACTTTAGAATGGTGTGAATAAGTTCCTTATATAAATAAATAATAGCATAAAATTAATCTAAATTAAAATCTAACTTCACTTGTTTATACAAATTTATTGTGACTTTATAATAAACTTTTTTTTTAATTACCTGTTAAACTTATAAGGTACCTTATATCAAATTTTTAAACTTTAGATGATAAAATGATTTTTTTATGAATTTTAAAGTTCTATTAAATAATTCGCAAATATTCATGATCTTAATGAATTTCGTAAACATTTAACTTGAGTGTTTATGAAAAAATTGTAATCATGTATTTTCAATATTTTTCGTTTTATGAAAGAAAAACTTAAAAAAATCCTTGTATATTACATTTTCAACATTTTTACTTGTAAACGAGAACTTTATCATACATTAATCAAAAAAAATATTATGAAAATTATATTATGACAGTTAATAACCATAACCATGAATATTTGATTAAAATGAAAAGTCTCTACAGTTTTTATTTTTGAATAACATACAAATTCAAAATCAATTTTGTCAAAAACTTATTTTTTGTAAAATACAATTTTTTATTTTTAAAAAGTGTATAATATTTTTAAGTTAAATAAATTTTAGTTTAAGTTTATATATATATATATATATATATATGTAATATAATTAAAGACATATTAAATATGTAGAAAATGATAAAATAGCATACATCGTTTTAAAATAGGTGCCAATACATATGTATTGGAAATTAAAATTTTTAATATATTACATAATGTATGCAAGATAAATTAAGCATTTTACGTTGGTACCATTTTAAAATAAAATTATGGATATTATTTAACTTAAGAATTAGAGAGAGAGTAATATTATTAAAATGTCATCAATTAATAACTGTGAAAGAAATTGAATAAATTATACAGATATTAGGTATGTAAGTATGTAACAGTAACACTAAGTATAAACAAAATATAAATATTTCTGAGATATTGAATTATTTAGGTACATTAAAATAATATAGTTCATCACAAAATCAATAAAATATATATTTACCTACATACAATATAAATTTAAAAGTTTATAAAAACATAAAACTTATCGATTATTTCAGAATTTTTTAACAAAAATGAGATATCCATACTGGGCTCAACTTATAGTTTGGGCGATTACAGCTATATGTCTTCTACTAATATTGGCATTCTGCATGGTGGATAGTCGAAAAAACCTAACTTTCAAATTTTTAGAATCATTGAATAAAGCGAAAAAAACTACAAGTGGACATATCAAGCGATCAGACTCTGGGTTATCTGGAAAAGGCATTATCACAGAAATTGATGTAAGTATAATGTGTGTAATAAATAAATTTGATTATAAGTGTCTATCGAGGTTTAAGTTTTAAATAGATTTTATATATTTGTAATTAACTTTCTTTAGTTTTTACAAAATTCCAGAAATTAATTTTGGAAATTAACTATATTAATATTTAATATATTATTTTTTATATTTATGAAACTGGTTTAATTAGATTAACATTGCAAAAATAAAAGAATATAGTCATATATCATATCTACGTTCATTCGAGGTATGGATATAATGGGTATATAATGAAGCTGATTTTTTAGAAATATTGAATGTACATATTATCCCGAGCCAAAATTTGTAATAACTTATATGTGATTGTTATAATTTATTCCTAATATTTTAACTGTGTATTGGAACATACAAATGATTTCTTGTTAAACATTTCTATATTTTATACATTTATTTCTTTTTTTAGTTTGACGATTGTCATGATTCAGAAAACGATGAGGAGCTGGATTCTTCAATAGCCCAAACTCCAGTACGTATGTATAAAATTGAGGTTCTCGACTCTTGGAAATCTGCAAGAGGTCAAGTTTATCTTTAATACGGGACTTTATAAGTACACGTCATGAAGTTATACTTATGTTATAATATTTTGTAACTAATGTGTATAGTAAACATTTATACCATGATTTTATTATTATGTATCGAAGTGATTTAAACTATACATTTATATAAATAGCTATAAATCTTATTTCAAAGTAAATGTATTTATGCATTGGTATACTATAGCTATACATAGTATCTACCTATATACATTTAGTGAATTCAATATCAATATCATTTGTTTTCCAACATTTCTTAAAGAACTATTCGTGGTTTATCTAGATATAACATATTATTCGAACACCACGTGAAATTTCCATTAAAACAGTAGGATAAAGGTCAATCTGTTTAGACCAAATCATTATAGCAATATAATTCTATAAAAAGAACTTTTTTGTGACTGTAACTACGTTTATATATGTACATTGTACTTACATTTTTGAACAACCGTATTAGTATTACCTAATATAATGTAAAGTACCTGTGGGCTGTGACCTGCCAACTATAAGCAAAGATAGACCAATGATTTATGCAAAAGCAAATGTATTGCTCACCTAAATTTACCATTTACTTGTTATACAATACGTTCTAATTACTTCAAAATGAGAAAACCATAAGTGTTGTGAATAATTAATTAATTAAAAGAAATATAATATAGATTAAAAATGTACTTATATTTAATTGTAATAACATTAAATTCTTATATATTAAATACGTATTGATAAGCAATTCTATATATTCCTGACTCCTGTATAATCTATTTTGCATACGATTAAAAAAATTGTCATTCAAAATAGGAGATTTTGATTTACCTACATTTTAAGATTAAATTTAATTATGTAAAGATTACTCTATAAAATATTATAATTATATTGATCACATAGTAAAATTTTAATGTGCATGGCATGTTTATAATATTAAATCCATACTGAAGTCGCCAATTTTCGTTGTCAAAATAAGAAAAGTAGGTAATATAATATATTTATAATAATAACAAACAGTGCTCAATACATTAGTTTTTCAAATTTGATCAACTCGTAAGCTTGAATTTAGTATAGTGTACAATCTTCATTAATTTACATTAATTGGGGCTTAGTAATAAAATTCACTAAAAAGAAAATTGTTGTTTAGTACTCTTGTACTCGATATAATTTGTTCCTAGCTCAAACGCATAAATTCATGATATCTTATATGATATGATACATTTATTTTTACTTGTGTGTAATCTAATATGAAAAACCCTATGGTGCCCATATCATTTTAATACTTTTTTAATTATTGTACACATATCACATTATAATATCACATATTATTCAAAATTTTAAATATATACTATACTACACTATAGTTATAAAATATTGAGAATGTTGTATAGTATTATATTATTCTCCTAATATTAACATAATTAAATCTACGCCGTCCATTGGCTATCTATTAAAGTATTAAACAATAAAAAGTTATTGCACACATTCAATTTACTGACTAAATATTTTTTTTTCGATTGTATCTTTTTTATGTTTACTAAACTAAAACTTATTTTGTCTTACAGTGATATAGTCACGTCATATAGATTGTTTAGAATTAACTCAATCAAAAATTGTTGTTTCTTGGTACCTATATATATATATATATATATATATATATATATTTAATATACAAAAATTCTAAATTCTATTTACAATTTAGAAACCTATATTTATACGAAAATAATAATTGTGAGTTTGAAGTAAATATTATATTATATTGTGTTAATTTACTATATAATAAAATTATTGACATGCAAATCTAAGTAATAAATTGTTTTATTTATGATTGCTTAATAATCTTTATAAGTTATAACTAAACACGTTTACCTATGACATATGCTATATCTAAATAAATATTGATTACCGTTACCAAAATATGTTCAGATTATTATTTGGTATCAAAGAATTGTCAACAAGTTATCAATACAAACAATAACTAATAATATTATAAATGTCTTAAAATTATATACCATAAAACATAAGTATGAAAAATATTAAGACATAAGTACTCATAGTGGGTTTAAAAATTAATGCAATCGAATATAAGATATGCTACGCAAAAAACTATTAAATTAGGTAGGTACCAATTGTAAATTTTGGTATTGTTATTTGTGATGAATAAATGCTAAGATATAATATATTAATTATTATGTCCATACACCTATATACCTGTCGATGTATAATTATCTAAGCACATAAACTTATAATATATATAGGTAACTGCCTCCTGGTAAGTTATAAGTGGTCATAAAATTTAAAATTGATTATTCATATTAGATAAGCACGGCTGTGAGAGTTAAATACCTACCTTTGTAAATACATTTAAAAAACATATTGGTATCTCGTTTGTAAAATGAAAATTCCAATAATACAATATAAAAAATCTTCAAAAATCCAGTATTTATCATAACAACAATTAAATTATGATTTATATATTATATGAACTATTATTTTTAAATTCTTCATTGTTTATTAAGAAAATATTTACACAGTCGAGATTATGTCGACTTCGATAATATAGCATCAATTTGTTAGTATCCGCCTCTACCAGATGAATACCTATCCTATATACTAGAATCATATAAGTATTACTGAAATATTGTGGAAATAGGTAATGGGCATATGTGAATGTGATATGTATTTTTTTTAAAACATATTTTTATAAGTTGGTATACTTATTTTATTATAATTTATAAATAATAGCTGATTTATTTATTAATTAAAAAAAAAAAATTATGCGTGAAGTTGTCAAATAAATTAGTCAAACATATTGTGGTATATTTAATAATAAATTGACTTTTCATATTTTCATACATTTTATGTATTTATTAGTTGTCCCACCCAGCGTTACCTGAACCAAATATTAAATTAAGATTAACCTCAAGTGATTTATATGTATCTAAACCACCTACATAGGTAGGTAATCCACTGCATTGGAACGCAGATAATATGTGAGCAGTAAATTATCAGGTAGGCAATTCATCTGCAGTGGATTGTGGACCCCATGAAGTGAGTGAAATCAGAATTAGGTAGATGAAAAACATCGTGACGGTTGCCCATACCAAAAATTTGGGGTTTTTTTTATAAATTTAAAACCAAATAAAAAAAAAAAAACCAAATAAGCAATCTATAAATAGTCCAGATTTAGTGACGGGTTAAGGTCTATTTACACACATTAGCGACGTGACAGTGCTGTGACCGTTCCAGGATTCCCCCGGCGTTTTTAGACACATTTTCAACTATAGACATCTTTGCTACAACGAACGGCTAGTGTCAGTTTATTGTTAGGTTATTATATAGTACGACATGAATGATGGATGTCGGGCAAAAAGGTGACACCACTAAATACGACGTAAGGCGTTAAATTATTTACATTATTATTTTTTTGGCACCCAATTAATTTTTCCATACAAATTATACACAACAATCTTCCCCGAGTCTAGACCTATTTAATAGTGAAAACTGTACTAAAATCCGTTGAGTAGTATTTGAGATTTTTGCGAACAAACAAACGCTGTCTCTTTATATAATAGTAAGATTGTAGTACTTATAAGTGCACGATAATATGATATACAAGGTGATTCGCCAAGCTTCCTTACTTTCATATTTTCCTTTAATAAAAATATATTTAAAATTCTGATTTATGTAATTTTTTAGTATACACTTAAGACCATATTTCTGAATACATGCATTTAAATGGTCTTTAAGGAATGTCCTATGGTAATACAAGTTACTTTATATCTCTTTTTTTCTAATGAGAACCATATCACTACCAGCCTTTTAGATTCTGAACGGAGCGATAAACGTTTTGTCTATGTTGGGCCAGAAAGAAAACAAATAGTATACGCCGACTCCTTATAGGATAATTAGAAAATTTTTTTAATTTTTTATTTTTACTTATATCTAATTATGAAATATTAATTATTATACTATTAATAGCAAACATTATATTATTAATAACTTTAATTTGAAAGTTTTGTAAGTTGTAACAGTTGTAAAAAAATATATCATATAGTACAACAGTGCAATGAATTTTATACGGTACCGTACTTTCTCTTAAATTATTTTTTCCTTATTTTAGCTCCACCAAGTTTTATTCGATTTTAAGAAAATTAATACATTTCCATATTGCTATATGATGAACTTCTATGGAAGAATTAAATGCATTATGTTACCTCCTCTACTACATTATTAGTTCTTGTCGTTTCATTAAAACATTTTAATATATATTCCATATATTTAATAGGAGAATTAAACTTATTCTTTTCCTTCGTACGGGACGTCCAATCCAAGTATCCTCGAAGTAATTTAAGATGGGCTGGAAAAGAGATTCATTTTCTACATTGTATTTTGACTCTATAAGTTCTTCAAATGCAAATACTACGTGTATAGACACGAACGTCAAAAGCACACAGCTGTTTTACTTGAAGAGTAAATGTTGAGTTTTTAGAATAGGTTTTTTGTAAATCTAATGATTGTATTTTACGCCAAATACACCGACAAAAGTGAAAAAACATCCATTCATTTTAGCATTAAAAAAGATGTCTTTAAATGTTGAAATAAACGCTGGCTCAAATTGACTTTGGATCAAGATTGGGCTTATATAGTATGTCAACAATTGATTGAAGACTTCTGTACATGTATTTTTTGTTCTATCAGCCATTAAAACATTAACTAATGGTAAAACAGATTTTTTTTTGTGGCAATGTATTGTATACAACTGTGAAAAAGTAGATAGAACCGATTTAAATGTTCCATCACCAAATCAATTATCAGATTTTTGAAGCTCAGTCAAATTACATCAAGTCGAAAATATTAAAATTATATTTTCATCATTCTCATTATCATAAACTAAAAATAATTCATTTTTTTAGTCAATTTGAATAAATCAGGAATGATCAAATCGTTTACGTGGTTGATTATACTCCGTGTAATATCACACAATTTTTTGATTGTATTTTTAATGTATATTATGTAAATATCTATTGAATAATAAACGTTTTTTGCCTTTTTGACTTTTAACAAAATGTGAGTGGCATATTTAATTTTAATAAATAAAATATTGAAAAAAAATGTTAATAAAGCCGTACTATAGGTGTTAATGTGTTATATACAATATGAAAAACAGAAAACAATTTGGCGGTTATCTACCGGATGATTTGTCACCGGATATTATTTATTGGATCAAATAACGTTAAGGACGATATTGACGACCAAAATATAAAGGCTGACAAACCACCTACGTGAAGTTGGCATTACAAAGTTAGTATAACAATCTAAAACCATTTCAACAAACTCTTCTCGGACTTGTTGGACGTTGTTGGAATTTGTTGGAAGCTTTTTCAAAAGTTATTTAAGTTCAAAGTTTGTAGTACCAACTACTTGGCCAGCACTACATATGCAAAAAAACACATTAAAACTCACCCAACAATACTAACACAACATCGTTGGACATTGTTAGAAGTTATTTTAAAAGTCATTCAAGTTTAAAGTTTGTAGTGCTAATTTCACAACCAGCACTACACATTAGTAAAATGCCATACCTTTAGCAAACAGTCTCCACTCAGCAGAATTGTTTTTCACATGCAATAATTTATCATTGGACTAAAATTAACACATTTATACAGTTACATAGTCGTTGCCGCAAATAGGGGCTTAGGTAAGGTTTATGTGTGATTTAGAATTTAGATCCCCCCTCTAAAATAATATCAAGTTCATCAAATAAAGTACAAGTAAGTACTAAGTAAATATAATTTTTTTGTACCATTTTGAAATGTATGCCCAATACTTAAATTGAACTGTAAATAATGTTACTCTTGTGGTACAGTATTTCTAATTGGTCGTATAAAGGTAAATTATTAGAAATATTGTGTTTTCAATAAAAAATGTTTTGGAAGAATAATATGTCCAGTGTGTAATATTTTACATATTATGTATGTGTGTTTTACTTAATTTGTTAGACTGTCATATTGAATGTAAATGATGTAAATAATATTTTATATTTATAAATCGATATCTATTATGCCCGTAAGGGAAGGATGAGAGGCTATGCCTCATGTTTTTTTAAATCAATATTATTATATGTTAGAGGGGCTTGAGTCGGATTATTGTAAATTCTCCCTAGTCTACTTCAGTACTACATGAAGGGTACATGTAAACTCTCCTGAGTCTGTATAACTTCGTTTGTACATTATACATCATTGTATCATTTTAATTTAATGTTTATAATAATATGAACATCAGACAAGTTTATAAATTTAATAAACATTTATTTTTCATTTAAAAAAATCAATGATACAAATTATAGTAAATAATAAATAATAATATAAATTAATAACTTTAACTGCTATGAGCTATAATTAATTAAAATACAAATAAAAAAAATCATTAGTTAAATATACATTTAAATCTAATTTTTATAATAATATGTAGAATAAACTGATTTATAAAAAACTTAAGGTGTCTATTTTTTGATCTATTTAGTCTACATTTTTTTCTTTATTTTTTGTATGAGAATTTTTATTTATTTTATTTTATTTATTGTAACTTTGAATTTTATGTACACTTTAGTTTAAAAATCTTTTAGGGCATTAATAAATATAAATAGAGACGGATGAATAGTAGAAAAATATAAATTTAAATTCAAATAGAACAATTCATAAGCGTTGGTTGTTATTGAAGTTGATGATGATGCTGAAGTCTACATTATTGAAGGAAATGATACAACAGGTAAATAAAATATTGACTCAAGAGTTTACCATCGGAAGAGTTTACTAGTTTTAAAAATCGGGAGAATTTACCACTGCCCCTTGAGTCCCCCAAAATATTTTTCTTATGTACGCCTATCAATCAACTCGTTAATGTGCGTCTAAGTGTTATACTGTATATTAATCAAAATTCGAATGGATAGTTTCTGAGTTATCAAACATATTATGAACTATAAGGATAATAGGGTTATTGCTTATGATGATTATAAAATTATTCACTAACATATTATAACTTGAAAGATGTTCAGAGTATTATAATAGTACTAGAATAAATATTACATCTTAAACCATATTATAGAAAATATTATCATAGTATTTACATTCTACCTACACAAAATTTAATCACTCAGAAAAAATTTACACACTGTATATCAATTTTTTTTGAACATTGAAAGAAAAATGTATTGAAAACGGGTATATGTTGAAACCTTAATCTATGGTTATTGACTTTGAAAAAGCTATTCATTCTGCTTGCCTGAAATCATAATTATAAGATATAGATTTCAATTAACACAGGCCTGGCGGAGACGAATTCAAAAAGTTGGTTTAAGTTCAAAGTATAAATCAAACGGATCTGTTATTAGAGAATGATTATTATTGGAATGGTATTTTTAGAGCCAGAAAATGTTTGCAATTATTTTAACTATGAATTAATGGCTACGATGCCTGAAAATGATCGACTTAGACAATTGTTTTGCTATATTTTAAACATGTATATTTTATTTGCTGACTTTCCTCCGAATATTTGGGCATCAGCTTCCGCAGCATTAACTCGAACAACTAATGCCTGTGAATCTTTCCACGATCATTTTAATAAAAGCTTTTATACACCTCATCCTCATATTTATAATTTTATGGATAAAGTATTAGAGTTACAATATGAAATTTATACAAAAATTAATAGTATAAATAAACCTTATAAATTTCAAATCAAAAAAAAAAAAATTGAAAAAATGGAAAAACTTATTCAACAATACAATGACAACACTATTACGAGGCTGAATATAATTTGAAGATGATGTGTTATTACCAGGGCTCGAGACTTATAGCACTAAAAAATCATGAAATATGTGTTATTATATGCACCGAAAAAATGTAAAATATGCGCTATAATATGCACTAAAAATATAAAAATATGCTTTAAAAATTATTTATTTAAAGTTTTTATTTAGACATTTATGAATTTATAGTTATTAAAATTTAAAGAAAAATTTTTATATAATTTTACAGTTATAATTTTCTACAAATAATGACTAAAAACTCTTTCCTGTTCTCATTAATTTGTATGTGTCGAATTTTGTCAATCTGTAAAATATAATTATTTCAAATCAATAAATCATTAAAAAGTAACTTACAGTTTGTACCTTCATAATTGCACTGTATTATTATGTGTTTCCGAATATTTTCAAACCTGAAAGATCTTCT
>JACXSJ010001173.1:0-112084 GCA_014851325.1 Pentalonia nigronervosa
CAACTAAATTTCGAAATAGCATATTAATATGCTATATTCTCCGAGTAATTATGACTGATATCATTCACTCAATTATAATTTTATAATACTCATATAAAAAAAATATCAACATAGCAATTAAGTATTTTACTAAATAATTATATTTCTTTTTTTTATAAGGAAAGAGGTGTTGCGTATTCAGCATTTATGTATGCCACACAACACACGTAGTATATAAGTATCATATTACGACCGGTGGAGACTGTCTATCGGTCATTAGTCAGTAGACAATTTTTATGTTTATCATTACGATTTACACAGTTAATAATAAAGGACTATAAATTACATTTGTGTTATTATTCATATTAATAATCCACAACAAATAATATATCATATTTTCATATATACTCAGATGTGTACTGCACAGTATTGTAAAGTTGTTGAATATTATAGTTATTGAAACACATTTTCGTGTATTAATACGTATTTTAAATATAATCTATCGACAAGACGTATTTGATTATATTTGAAATACTATTTCACTGTATTGAATACTTTTCTTCGAAAACTTTTTTCATACATTCCAAAATAGAAAATATTTGGAATTGTTGTAAAAATAAACAATCACCGACCAATTAAATGCAACACTTGATGTACATACCTATTTTTTTAAAGCATTTTATTCAACGACACTTATCAAACATGATTCAAACTATTCTCTAAAAGACTAAAAAAGTCTCTAAAAGTTCTTCCTGGTATATCTATAAACAATCTCTGAAAATCAATCAAAATCAGTCGAATAGTAATTGGGTTAATAAACCACAGCCATAACTCAAATAGCATTTTCTTTATTATAATATAGATGTCAATATAATATAGTATGCAATGATAGTGCATTAACTTACTTAGAGACCAATACCCTAAAAAACGAACTAGTTACAGCATATCTAGAAACACGTCATGTGTTCATATTAGGTATGTAAATGAAGAATAAAGATGTTAGTTATTTCGTTGTAATTTAAAAATATTTGACGTGGGTGCTTGAAACTTTTAAAATATTTTATTATATTTTATACACTCAATGACATTTTCAAATGCAATGTTTTCTCCAAAAGTTAATTCAACCTACTGTATTATTAATAGTAAAATTAATTATTTTTAATAGCAATTACATCATAAAATACAATTATAAGTTATGTAGATTTTCGTTCAGAATCATTTTTCGTATACTAAACAACTAAAGACACAATAAATGAAGCACAGCAATTAATAATAAAAACATGGAAAATCCACTAAAACTCAATGCCTGACAACATCAAACAATATTAAAAAATAATTGTCAAATAGGTATATCCAGGTAAATTGACTATAGGAGAGAACAAATGCCAAATGGTCATAATAGACCCAAAACAATACTCTACTTTTTACTTACTCATAAACAAGTCTAGGCATTAACGAGTTAAAAATTAAAATTAAAGTTTAATGTTTTAAAAATTAATATTAACTAAGTTAAATAACTCGTAACTTTTTTTTTAAACTAATTTTTAACTTAATATAAGTTACATTTTTAACATACTTAACGTGTTAACTTCAAGTTAGTTTTATACAAATTAATTGAAATTAAGTTAAATTTTGAATTTTATAGTTATTAATTTATTATGTTGTTGGTTTGAGAATTAATATTAAATATCATAACATATGCCTAAGACTATATAAGAAATATTAAGTAATTCCTGATAATATGTATAATTATTACTGGACTGAGTTTGATATATCCACAAGATCACAACACATATGCAAGTATTGTATTGATAGCCGATACCCCTATACCTATTATAAGTAAAGTAGTTTTTTTTAACAATTCAAAAGTTAATAAAATTGTAATTAAGTTAATTTTAACTTAATTTCAAGTTGAAAAAAAATCGTTAACTTTCCCAGCCTTGCTCATAACTAATCAGCAAGGAACTCAGGCCATCATGTGATACATGCAAAACATATAGAAGGAGCTCTCAAACAACACGACACTAATAATAATAATATATTTAAGTATTTTTAAATATATATAATATATACCCATCTAGAAAAAAATTATAATTTATACCTGTAATAGGTAATTACTAATAGGTATTTAATCTAACATTATAGGCTAATAATTTATGTGTCATTGAAGTCTATGTACCTCTAAAAATATATATACATATATTTATACATACTTAGCAGATATAAAACAGAATTATTATGTACTAACAAACACATTTGTCATTACAAAGTAATTATTTTTTTATTGATATTAATAAGTATAGGTGTAGTAAAATATGGGTAACTATATATCTTTTATATTAACTTAACGAAGTTGAATTGTTTGCAACTTACTACGAAGACACATATAGCGAAGTATGCTCAAAGTGAAAAATGGACTTGTGTCAGCCATCAATGTACTTGGTCTCATTATGACGGCGTATATGCTGTGTATTAGTCATTAGCGCAACAATTAAATATAAAATATTATACGGATGAGCTAAGCGTCAAAATGCGTTCGAAACGTAAGCAGTTGAAAGTTACCATTATTTATTATATAGGATAGGTACACCGTCCGTGGACAAACTAATTAAGCGCATTGTATAAACAATGATTTCAGACAAAACGACTATTTTTCCGGGGACGAAATACGAGTAAAGGAGGCATATTATTTAATACTATTGCCTTATTTTCGATAATATATTATTTTGTAATTTTTTTACGCCGTACATGACGTGCAAAGTATATAATTATTGCATTGTCCACCATCGTCTGCGATACGATTCAAAAAATGTGATTTCGAGTGGAAACTGGATATTTACCGCACGAATAGTTCGTATAGTTTTTCATAAAATCAGTTTTTGTCCCTCGAACGGCTTGAGCGCACAGTGATTATAATATTATAAGTAACACAATTGTATTTTAGACTCCTGCAGTGTATAATATATTTTGTGTATATTATTATTATTATATATGACTGGCAGTTCTGGCACACCTACGTTCAATCAAGTCAGGGACGAGGTTGTAAACTCTGATTTTAACGCGTTTTTTGGATTTGAATTTTTATAATTCATTAACTCCGTAGTAATGCGGGCATTTTAATGCTATATACATTATACGTATAATACGAGTCAGTATATATAATATAGAAAACGGCAAAACGAAATGGACTTCAGAATTAATAAAATTGACCATACCTGTACAACGTCTTTGCTGTATCGAATAACAATATAATATAAATAGTAATTTATACATTATACGGTCTTTTAGCAGTCAGTCTCGGGAAGAAGTTAAAATATTATGCTTTGTTTTATTCGCCTGGAAATGTACCTATATCGTATGCATTACGAAACACGTCGTAAATAACGAGTCAATTAAATACCGGAACAACCGTTTGTGATATTAATTTTATTTCGCCGATAAGATACCATGATTATGGCAAAAATGGAGAATGCATATCAAGGATCGCAAACAATTATTATATTTACCTATCTATATTGTGTTATACAATTTTCAAGCATTTTTCCTTGCCGAGCGTGTACAAGTACTAGAAAAACGTGTTCGATCTAATCGTGATTAGATACGAAATGCCGCACGTGAGCACTTTCATGCACAAATTAGTTAACAACAATAATGTTATATAGGAGGTACTCGTTGTTGCACAGATTCCTCCCAGTCGGTATAGGTTTATTAAAATAATAATATGTGCATCCACACACATGTGTATACGTGATCAGTGACCCCTGATCAATGAAGCAAGAACTTCTATATTCTAAAAAACCCTCAAATATGACTTTAAAATTATGCACTTATATATAAAAAAATTAAAAATATGCAGTTAAATTTGTCGTCCCCTCCAAAAAAAAAAAAAAAAAAACATTAACACTCCCATATTACACTAAAAATTATATATTTTTTTTAAAATATTTTATTCATATAATATTATTATTTATTAAGTTAGTATATTATTAGTATTATTATATTATATTAGCAAGATTAAAAACATAATTCATTTCCAACATATATATCTCGAAAAAAATATTCATTGTCTCAAAGTGACTTTAAATATACAGTAGTTAAAGACATCGTAGAATGTTTGTCCTGTGTTTGTAATTAATTTAAGTTTTGAACTGGCAATACTAACTACAGTAGAATAAAATATTAAAACAATAATTTTAAAAGCATTTAACTTGATTTAGATATACCTTAGCTTAGATAATTAACACGTTTGCATTTACAATGGGTACATAGGAAATCATAAAGTAAAATTATTATTACGTTAATACCTAGGCAATAAAACAGCAGAAATGAGTAACTCGTTATGTAAATTAAAATTAACTAGACATATTAACTTGAATTTAATTTTTAGCTCTGAAATACCGGGCTATATTTGCACTTTAAAATATATTTTATACATTTTTCGTCGATATAGTATTGTTTCGTTTGTCAACATTTTAAAATTGAATTAATATTTTTTTTTACGGTTGTAAATGTTTGGAAATCACTGGAACGATGATCATCAATAAGTAATAACACTTAAATACACGATAATTGCGTTTCTAAAACAACTAAGAGTGATAATAAATTGGAAACGAGAATGGGGTCTGTTGAATGAACTATTTAGTTTAGTAGCTCAACGTGATAGGTAACTACTATTACACAGCGTTCTAATATTTCCGTGGCAAATACAAAATGATCGTATAAAATCGAATCGTGTTTGTATACGGTCCTGAAGATTGATTGAAAGTTATTCAAAATTTTCGGGGTCTACCATTACCTACTTCAAATACTTTTACTGTTCAAGCAGAATATTAATTAATATTTGAAATTACATGATGTATTATTACCTATTAAATATACTCAGGTAAAAGTATTGAATGCTACGACAATTTTTTATAGTCGAAAATTACCTAACCTATTGGAGTTTATACCATATATTCGTTTTTAATTCTTCAGCACAATTTTATTTTAAAATTCGATAATATATCGATATTATCTAATAATAATTAATAAACCAATATTTATTTCCGATACAAAAACTAGAAAAATCTTGTTGCTATGGGTACAGCATTGCCTGTGCGAAATATTTGTTTATTTTATAAATATATTTTTGAAAAAATCTACTTATCGTAATAGTAATATAATAATATCTAACCAATGGCAATCCATTGGTAATCCTGAACTACACGTCGTTTCCGGGTTTAAGTATAAAAATGTATGTATTCAAGTTATCTAGCAAGATTATATGAAAATTATTAGAAAATATGTGTACCGTATTATAAGTCGTCGAGTGCATATTATTATTTTATTATACAGCACACACAACACAATTGATTATAGCTTAGACGCCTTATAACCTGCAAGTAAAATGTGATATACGCATGATATACATAAATAGCTAGAAGTTCACGGTTTATAAGGCGCTTACTCATCAATGTGTTAGGTATACAATATATCCGTAAAATGTTGTTTTTTGTCGATTTCACCCCCTTAAAATCAAAATTTTAAAAATTCCTTTCTTAGTGCACAGTAAAATTATAATATTAATCTACCATCAAAATTTCAAATTGATAGCTCTTATAGGCTCGACTCTCCGTTGATTATGAATCAGTCACTCAAGACACTCTCGTTTATATATACATATAGATTATTAAACTATGTGTCACAGTTTCAGTATTAAGACAAACACAACGAATAATGTATAATATTCTATAACCTTATTACACTATTCAATAATAACTTTTCTTAAAATACGATCATGACTAATATCGCAGTGCAACTTTTTTACAGAAAGATTTCATTAGTTAAAGGAGGCATTTCTATATGTTCCATCGTGCAACGCATAATTGTAAATTTTTTTTCTAAAAAATGTTCATTTGTCATAAATTTATCACTAGCACGTGTTGGTTGCACTAAACTTTATATACAAACTATATTACTACATACATATTTAATTCTTCAACATTGTTGCTTATTACATTTTTAGCAAACTAAAGATTTCCTTTTAATTAATTATACATACATACATTTTAGATAATGTTAACACTCTCGAGTGCTCAATCCACGGGATATCATCTTTTTCCAAATATACAAAACAAGCCATGAGTAAATATAGAGCTTCAAAAATTATAATTTTATTGGTACAAAAATCGTTGTCGGACAATATTACCTCGTGTTTAAATATAAGTCACGTTTTACACGTCACGTCATAAAATCACACCATCCAAAAAAAATGTATTATTTTTATTAATTTTGGCGTATAACTTATAAAAGTACATTTCTAAAAAGAATATTTATTGCTTTAGATGCTCGTATTATTTCCACAATATTAAATATTGTTACAGGGTAGTTTATAGGAACAATTAGAATAATAAAAACATACAAAATAGTAAAGATAAATCAACCGTTTTTCAAAATAATATGTCTAAACTAAATAGAGGTACTACTATTTCTATTAATGAAAATTGATAATCTTGAGAATGTAAATTACTATTTTAAATGATATGTTTAATGTATTGAGTGTCTTTGATGAAAAAAAAAATGAGGGACTAAAAAATATGAACAGCATTACACAATAATCGATATTTCTCACAATTGTATCGGAATACAAAATACAATTGTAACTAAGATACAATGTACTTGTAGATAGGTCTAATATAAACATATAATTTACGTTATTCGCATTTTGATAGTAAATTTATTTTTTTTAGGTACCAATAAACTTAAAAACCAATTTGTGTATCGCATTAGAATATCACATAAAATCGGTGACATCATTGCTGAGTGATTCGATGCAATATAAGTTTCGTCATCAATAAAATGTCTTAAGTTTGGTAGGTTATAGATACCGGCGTAATAATAATCAAAACTACACTGCACTATACAGTCCTATAGACTTTTATAGTAAATCTTTATTGTAATAATTACATTTCGATTTTTAGCTGTCAATATGAAAATATTTTATTAACGCGATTAAACAAGTTATTCCCTTTTACAACTGTATCGTTTTTTTTTATCCTGACCCTCTCCCTCATTCCCTCCCTCCCCCAAAAAAATTAAAAAATAAAATAAAGAAATAAAAACCCACACATCATTGTAAACCAATATAATATATTTATATACTGCTCTCTTGGTCCGATCCTAATCCAAAAACGTACATTGCATTATACAAAGAAACACGAATAATAGGAAACGAAATTGCGTTGCTCCGAGTTCATATAATAATTTACGACTGACCAGAAGTACACGTTGGGCAGTATATAACATTATATATATATATATATATAAATATTAATACTAAAACGAACAAAGTCACTTTAGGCCGCACAATAAGAGTCGCAATACGTATTTACACATCCGAATCTAGTCTAACAGCTTTACTAATTTCGTTATGCATACCTATATACAATATTATACAATACATATATAACGTATATACTTGTTTAATTTATTACTCTGCCTATTCGATGTTTTATTATACTTACGCTGTACACGTATAAATGTTTATGACATATATACTATGCGTGATATCCAGTGTATTTTATTTATTTGTTTTTTTTTTCTGTTTTATTCTCTGAAAACGAGGAATTCGCCGCGTTGGCCATCTTTCGTGACGATAATTGTATATTATTCGAACCACCACACTATGTTTGGAACGGGACACTGTCCTCGATGAGTACCTAATAACGATTAAAGGTCGACGCGTCAACCACCCGAGCTGTATGCTGCAGGAAATGAGATTTTTGAACTGCACGATAATGTTATATTTTATGTATTTGTATCATATTGTATAACATAATATTATTATTCCGGCAACTGCAGCAGTCGAGAGGAAAGATGCGAAGTAGGATTCGTGAAACGCGTAGAATGTCGGTCGTCCAGTAAAAACTAGAAAATAGTCATTATATTTATTGAGACATAATAATATATATACCTGTGTATCTATATAATTGCACGTAAAGACTTAATAATGTGTGTAATGATCAATGGTCGCAATGGTACACTCATCGTCAAAATAAATCTAAGCGTAAAAAACATATCATTGCAGTGTATATTAAGTATTATGCGTATGTGTATATTAGAGCTGTGCATTGCGACTGGCGCAGACGAGAAGTGTTACCGTACCTGTAGTATTGAAGCCCAAGGCTTTGCACCTGCATTTTTTTATTCGGGTTTCGGGCATATAAACACTAAAATAAAAAGCATATTTAAACATTAACACGCATTACATAACTAGGTATTAATTATAAATATAGACTTTTGTTTAATAAAGATTAGGTTTCCAATATTTTGAAGAAAAAATAAACGTACTCGCAATACCAGAGTTGAATATGTCGTGCCACCTCGTCAATCCCTTACCCACTTATAGTATTTCAAATTCAACTCTGGGCCAATCGTTAGTGATCCGCCATAGATGCATAGAAGTTTAACATATATGCAGCATAGTCAAGTGTCCAAACTATAGGACACACAGACCCCGCTACTCGGAGAATAAAGGATCACATTATTAATGACACTATAACAATTCCTCTGAATTAAATGGAAGACATAAAAACATATTATTATACATGCATCATCAATTTGATGGAGTGTATCGTGTATACCATGTTTTTGATTACATATTATAATAAAGTCGTTATTTGTATTTTAATTCGTTATCAAGAGAACAAACAAGTCATGTTTAAATACTTATATAAATAGCTCAATCACTTGTACGTTTGTACTGGCGTGGTCGATTTAAAGAGATATGTTGACTAAATAAGGTCTGCGAAAGCTAAACCCTCTAACGCCAACTGAAGTAAAAGGGGTAAGTGCCGCTGGAGAGTTAAATTAAAATCTTGTATCTCTTTTTCACATATTTCTTCAGTACGTATTAGAAAAATAATGGTTCTTTAATCTGTTTTTTGTCTAACTTTTCGATTTGATTAACAGGTAATTTAAAGTTCGTGGTTAAATTCCCGAATGATGACATACTTTTTTTTTTAATTTTTTATAGTAATTTCCAAATTAATATTATTTTTCTATAATAATTACACCACCGTATTATTGATGTACAGTAGGGTAATATTACCCTACTATGTACCTATAATCACAAAGGGAACATCGATTTTAGAAGTATCCAATAATATAGTGGTCCTGCACAATGACTAAATAATACTGAACAACTGTTAACCAATATGGTATTTACCAGTCCGTTTAATCACTCACTTTTATTTTTTGAACGCAAAGATTTATCGTTAATATAATATATTTTATTATAATACCATAACAGATAAGACGACACTGTCGTCTCAACTGAACAGAGACAATATTATATTGTGCCCCAGTAGACTTTTGAATTCCGATTTGCGATATTATTTATCACACCTGTAAAACATCAGCAATATAAAGCCTCATAAATATAGTAATATTATTGTGGATACATTAAGCTCACTCGCTCGACGAGACGTTTAGGTTATTAACAAGCGAACCGTCCGGCATCATTCGGTTTTAAACGAGTCGTCGCGTGCATATTATAATATATTTATATACGTGTGTTATATGCATAATACGATACGTTGTATATTATTATCATACATAATATACTAATGTAGCGAACGTACACGAATCACTAAATCTATACTGAATGATTGCGGCGGGTACAGAAAATAATATAATAATAATATACATGTCGATAAGAGTTCCGTGAGACCAAACGCGGCAACCATATTTAATATTATCGGTACGAATGCAATATAATAGTTGTGTATATAAAGTCGATAAAGTACAAAAACGCATAATATATATATATATATATTCCTAAGTGTAAAAAAATTAAATCAGATATAGATTGAAAATTTATTTTGCACCGTCTTATATATTGTCGTCAATGAACGGGCATGACGACGAATACTTATATGCATTTATACATATATATTTATTATAATCTATTATAGTGCGGCTTAGTGTGTTTATATACAGGTAGGTAGATAGGTACACTACAAGACAAATAACTACATAACTCAAGATTGCTTTTACACGCGATAACTGCCACAGAATAGCTCTAGTATATAATATATTATATAGGTAAGTGCATATAGTGCCCACTACACGAAACGCATAATGTAATAGTATAATTTGTCGTAATTCTTTTTAGTTTTAATATTATGTGTGTAATATAATATAACTACTCTACTACAATTCTACTTTTATCACTGTTTCGGGTTGAAATGAATTTCTTTTCAACGTCTTATGTTGTGTTGATGAACTCCATTTTTTTTTTTTTTATTACAATTCGTATACATATTATAATATTATTGCAATTGTCAAAATTTGAATTTTATGTCCACTTTATTATGGATAGTAAAAAAGTTTTCTAAAAGCGTTGATGTTTCGAATACGTCAAACGAATAAATTTTTAGATTCTGAGTCGATTGCGATGGATGTATTGATTTCAATAACGGGTGTTTCATGTGTATCTGTGCATCGTCGCCTATTAGAGCAGTATAAATGCTTAGATTTTCACATTCAATATCTTTTCTGGTAGAAAAGTAAATTTAGTTGATGCTTGAGGAGATCAAAAGTAAAAAATTCCAAGAAAACGGCACTTGTACGGTTCATTGTTTGAAATGCATATGTTACTCAGTACTCTTTTTTTTTAATAATTGAGAAAAATAAAAAAAAAATTAGACAAACCAAGAATTTTAACGCAATAACCAGTCTTAAACAAAATCGATTTTTTTATTTTCTTGTAATTCAAAGACGAATAATTGTAAACAATTGAAATTTTTACAAAATTATTAATCAGCATTTTTTATGCATGATATAATTTGCAAATGCTGAGCAATTTATACAGTTTTCAATTATTATTTAAAAGTTTGATTTTATCCAACAATGTATTGTTAAACTTAAAATAATGAAAATAGTGTTATTTTAGGTATCTCGAGATGTATACAGATTGACCGAGAAAATAATTAACGATACAGGTTACAAACACCAAATAACATAAAATGTGTTCTTCGTGTCGCTTCATGTGTCGTGATTAATTTGTTTTCGCAGATCTATAAAGTTTCGATCGTAAATCCCGACAACGTTTCAAAGATTTTAATAATGCATACAGTAAATAAGTTGAACACGTGATTTTTTTTTTTTTTTTGTTTTATAAAAACTCGGCGACAGAACATTTCAATTAGCAGCGATACTTAAAATAATATAACAACTGTCGTCACCGAGTCCATATCATATTATATTATGCATACTCGTCGTATATACTTGTATTATATTTATTATTTATTGTTTTATATATACGACTGTATACGACCACTATAATATACAATGCAGCTGTGATAATTTATAATATGATTGTATACACACTAAGTGCACTGTTCTAAATGCGATGTTTTAAAAGCAAAGTACAGTATTTTTCTATCATAATATTGTACGCACATTATAATAATATATTAATATACGTTTTGCACGAGTCATAATATATTATTTAGATTTTAATTGATTTTTTTCTGCTTCAAAAGTATGGTCCGCCTCGTATTAATACCACGCAACGTTTTATGTTTCTGTGGGTAGCGTATTACCCAATTATCCAGTATAGTATATTACAGAATATAAATATTATATTTATTTAATTTTATTCTATACCCCCCTCCCAATGCATTTATGTAATTTAATTCTGTTTTTATGTTGTATATCGGTTTAAATGAATTATTACCAATATTACACCGACAAATTTAATTTGTTTTAATCATTTCTAAAATTTGTAGGTATTGTCCACGACTATCTCAAAGCCAAGATGGCCAATACATTTGTTTGAATTTGAATAACAACAATTTTAAAAACAATGAGAACAACCAGGAAAAGGAATTACTGTCACGAAACAAATATCAGTGATGTAAAAATGTTTTCGGGATAACTGCACCAGTGCAATGAATTGATCTAACGTTGTCGTCTGAACGAAGAAAAAATAATAAGCACTGAAAAATTAAAAAATGTATCAAACATTTAAATTTATAACATGTTTCAGTATACTCGACCCTCCTACGAAAAAACTAATTTTAATAAACTTTCAGGTTGTCAACTATTTTTACAGATTTTAATCGTACCTAAAAATTGTTAGAACATTTTTTTAAACATAAAAAAAAACCATCGGTAAAAGTTGATTTTGAATTCCAGTCATAGTTTAAATTATTGTTATTGTTAACGAGTAAATAATATTAATGTTATTAATTATGAACGTATCGTTAATTGCATTCCATCCGTTTTTTTGTTCATTTATTTTTTTAGTTGTTATATAATAGAAAAATATTTGAAATAATATAATTCCTATAACTTATAATCCGTTTTATGCTCTATAATTTCGCACGAGCGTGTAACTTTTTACCTAATTTATATTATTATTATAGCTATCAATTAAATAATTAGATTTTGTTATAATTACAAAAAATTATGATATTTTATTAATAGTAATTTTTTTTTTTTATGTGCGCAAATAATGTCTTAGTAAAATTTCTAAAATGTGAACAAACTGTTGTTATCTATATAATATATAGGTAGATACTCTAACCCACAGAATATTATGTATTTTTATTGTAACAGCATCGAAGCATTTAAATAAAATAAAACACACTGTATTCTACGTGCGTATTTTTCTCGTCGGTATAAACCAAAAAAAAAAAAGGTATAACAGGTGTGTTATATTTATAACATGAAATATAATAAATATATTATTATTAATATCGTCGTCTGCACTACCATACACATATTATTCTATAACTTACGAAACCGAGCGTGATGTATGTATAATACACGTAAATGAGATATGTAAACCATACGTAAAATACCATTATAATTTTAATTGGAACCTATTAAAGCGGCGTGGTCTTGTATATGAGTATTAAAATTTGGATTCCCCGCCGTTCTTGCATCGATAATGGTTACGGACCGTGTTTTGGCGTCGGCGGTTGAATATAAACAATAATGTGGCCGAGAAGCACGCACGTGCAGCGCAGAGAAGAAAAACAAATAATTTGCTTAAAAAAAATCATCCCCGGTAAAACATATTATATTACTCAATTTTTTTTTATATTTAATGAATTTTGAATTTATTTTACGAAAAACAGGATATGTACCTGCATTATTGTTAGAAAAATACTGTATTATTTGACTTTTGTAGATATTATACTTTGTACTGGTAAACGTAGATAATAAATTATTATAACACTGTTAATACCATATGACTTGAATAATAATAATTATAAAAACAGAGTATAAAATGCTCATAAAGCACAAACGGTTTTCAGGTTTAAAATATCTTCAGATTTTGCCACACATAACGGGTAGATATAATAATAATATGAACGTCATATCATTATTTAGGAACTATATAGAATTTTTATTGTAGAAGCGCAACGTACAAAAATCAAAGTGACCCAAACCCATTATTACCGGCCGATAATGATTTCAAAAGTCACAAATTCCGTGCCCCTCCCCCTAACTGTAAATCTTATGATGACATAATATATAAATATCATACACGCCAGATGCCGGGCACCTGTTTGAATACGGAAATGTTAGTTTTCAGTCGACGTGACGATAATATATAATATATTGTGTCGTATACCCGTAACTATATTATATGCACATATAACTTAGTTATGCGATCGATGGTTGTACCTTTATGACCAGAAGTCATTGCAGATATGCTATAAAATACACGACGATGGTTCTGTGCGTGTCCGTACGAGCGTATTTAATACTCATTTTTATACACGGTGATTCGCCGATCACACTTATCTCTATTTTTTCATTTAATAATGCATTTATTCTAGTTCTGATTCCTGAAATGTTTAAGTATGCTCAAGGAACATGTTTTCAAATGCTTATAAATCTTTTAAATCGTTCAAAGTGTCTTGATACAGATTTATTTTTTTTTTTACAAATGCTAGAACCCCAACCTTCTTTGCTGTAAATTTATTAAGCAGATAATTTTCTTGAACATTTTGACGTATCCAAGTCGAAATTCAGACGACGAGTATAATTTTCGAGTTTTTACTTTTGTGTAATAATTGGTCCATGATAATAGGTTTAAAAGATTATTGGATGGACACTATATTATGATTCTAAAATTAAATTAATATTAATCTATTAACATTTTATATATATATTTTTTTTAATTATCAGAGTATAAAATAAGTATTATATTAAATATTACATTTTAATTTCAATTTTTAAAACCATTTTTGAAGGATTACTTATTATCCTTAGTATACACATTTTAATAACCCAGAATCTTCACGTTCGAATTTCGATTTGGAGTCATAATAACTCATAATAATTTTCAAAACAATCATTTACATTATAATTTATAGCAAAAAAAGGTTGGTCCTCATTTGAAAAAAAAGAAGCCACAAAACACTCCTTAAATGGTTTAAAAAATCGAAATATTTGAAAATGGTGGTCCTATAATTAAGGATACTTAAAAATGACAAAAATTAAAATTTAGATAAATTCATAATTTAATTGGGGGTGAACACGATGTTTGGTGAATCACTCTGTATAATAATAATAATTATGCAACAAATCCTTTGTCCGGTCATTATAATATAATATTACCACGCGCGGTCGACCGCAGTTTGAGGAAATGTCATGGAATCAAATGAAATTATCGTAGTAGGTATATAATAGGTAGGTATGTGTCCAACGTCGTCGTTGGCTCGCGCGCGGAATTTCCGATGAAGATCTTTGACAACGAACGATTATTATTATTATTATTGCGTGTATACTGTTATTAGTATTATTATTATTGCCGAGGCGGCGGCGACGGTCACTCGACGGATTTATTATCCGAACGAGGAACGTATTATTTTCTTTTCGTGGACGACGACAATATTGTAATAATAAACTCGCGATATCACGACAGCCTCGATGGCGGTGGACGGTATTATTATCGTCGTGCGTACGAAATGAAGAATAGGAGAAAAAATATAATAATACGCACAATATGTTGTAGGTATATCGTACACGTATAGTATACATATATTATATATTATACACAAAGATAATGCATCACGAGAGCCTCCGCCACACACGTGCGTCCGCCGCCGCCGTCGCGGCGAAGATGCACGTGGATGCAATTGCAGCCTCCGCCTCCGAAGTCGTCGTTTGTATGGGTCCTCGTCTGCCGCCCGCCGCTGTCCATTAAGACGCGTATACAATATATATATGATGCACGTTATATGTATATATATATATATTATACTGTAGGTACGAGAAAAAAAAAACATAAAATAATAAGACGAAAATGGAAATGAAAAGTCACGTCACACAGGTCGTATGTGTATAGTGTGTACACACGCACGCGAGTCCTGCAGCGGTATTTCGCTTACCGCGACCGACCGGCGGCGTGAATGTGGTATAATACAGGGTGATTCACAGGTGTCCGGGACAAAGAGATATATGTATTTATATACTTGTAGTCATAATTATTATAGTCAGTATCACACCGAAAGATAGCCGGAAAATTATCGCTAGACAAGATAACGGATAACACTGGAAATAATTATTTAGATAATAGATATATTTATCATCTGAAAATCTCGGACTGTCCAGATTTTTTTAAAAAATCACAAAGTTATATTATTTTTTTAATTGTTGAGCAGTGTAGTGTACATATGTATGTTTATCGTATTTAGCTAAGTACAGTATTATTTTTAATATAAAAACACCAACAATTTAAAAATAGTTTTCGCACTTGTAATTAACAACCTCATAACATATTGTATATATACAATAATACCACTGGTAAACCACTGGTTATATTCACCACCAGACCGTTTTGTATAATCATTAGTCAGAATTTTTTCTTGATTAATATAGATATTATATTAAAAAATATAAAGTTTTCCCAAAGTAGTCCTCGCCAACCATATAAGCGGATAGTTGGTATGGTACAATATAAATGCTGTTCAGAATTCTGTTCCATAATCAAGCCAATCTACATAGTATAGAGGAGACTCCTCACATCAACTTTCATCTTGCATAATGATCGCTTCTTACTTTTTCAAATCACCTACTGTATATGCACATGTGAATATTTTTTTATCATCATTCCATTATGTTCATAAACGATAACTTAAAATCCATATTTTGCAAATTTCACAGATTTAAAAAAAAAAGATGAATATAATATCATAATTTTCATTGATATGATATTTTTATGCATATTTTATATACATATACTATTTTTTAGTTTATGTTTTTATTTTATTACCTACGTGTTTAATATTCGACTATTTAACCTATCTACTTAATTATCATTGTTGCTGTCGACTATACATTCAACGAAAATGACACGGTGCGTATTTAATATAATATATCGCGCTAACACAATGTTAAATTATTTTCTCTATAAAATGCGTAAATATTTGAATCGTTAATCGTAATCGTAAGAGATAGTTATTTATTGCAATACATGAATTATGTTCTGAACAATGAACCGGTGGTCATAATATAGCATTCGTAATATTGTGTACATATTCATTTTTTTTTTTTTTTTTGTTCATATTTCGTCTATTTTAACTCCCAAAACTTCCGAATCCTTATTATTATGGTTACTAAACAAAAGTCACTAAGCCGGTTTAGAAACATTATTAAAACGAAAAGTCCGTCGATCTGTATAAAGATATAAAAAATAAAAATATTAGTTTACCGGTTGAATAAACTTTTGCAAGATGTCAACTAATGTGCATCAACACAGAGCTCCGATCTCTGCGCGTCTCTCTGAACTGCACTGCACTGCAACGCTTGAAAACGCGCACCCTGTATAGAGAACACTGGCGGTGTAATATTATGCACACGAGATGATTGATGCGGCCGCCGAGCCGGTGCCGTCTCCGTCTCCGGTCCCGCCGCCGCCGCTGCACTCTTCGCTTATTATCCCGACGCATAAGTCACGCACGCGCCACTCGAGTGCACCAACTGCACAGTTCGGGAAGACGAAAAGTTCAACAACTGAACACAATACTGTGATAATTATTGGCAGTGGCCGCTGTTCGCGCATGACGCCTCGTATATGCGCGTTGTTGTTGTTGTTGGTGGTGTTTTTATTAGCGCCGTCGTCGGAGGTGTATTATATTATGTACAGGGTGATTTACCAAGCATGCTCGCTCGCCCCCTTTTTACCTTTAATAATCCACAATGTTGTTCAAACTAAAATTTTTGGCATTTTCCAGTACATACCTGGGCACTTAAAGACAGTATATTCGTAAATACTCTGATTTTTTGTACTACATCATCTGTGACGATACAAACTTCTATTTTTCAAATGAGAACTTATCGCTTTTTTATTATAAACTGTTAAGAAGATAATATTTTTGAAAGTTATCACGAACCTAATTTAAAACACGAACGAGTGGTTTCAGAGTTATTAAAATGAGCATGTGTGCTAAGAATAACAGTCCATAAAACAAGCTTACAAAAATAAAGATATATAAAATATTTAATATAGTACTTATTATATTCGGACATTTTTTACAAATTAGAAAATGTTAGTTTAATGGCTATAATTGTCCTCAGTACGATATAATGTAATAACTCGGAAACTACTCATTCAAATTTCAATTAAGATCCATCAAAATGTCCAAATAATCGTCTCCTGAATAATTAACGGTAAAAATGGTGGTTCTCGTATGAAAAACAAAAGGTGTTTATGACCACGCAGGATGCTCCTTTAATAGTGAAAAAAATGAAAATAATATGGTATTTTAGCTATATTACTATATCCTCAAAAACTCCAAAAATCCAGAGTTTGAATAAACGAATTATATTCGAGTAAAAAAGGGGGAGGGAGGGTTGAGCATACTCGATGAACCATCCTGTATAATATTATACGACGGAGACGACGACGATAATATTATTATTACGTGCGCGTACAACACCGGTCGGCGGCAGGGCACTGCGCACACGCGGAATTCATCGGCCGTATGAAATACTGCGGCGGCGTTCAATAGGCCTACAAATTGCGGCGACGGACTGCGTAGGCATATAAATATTATTTTTGTTGTACAGCCGGCTCGGATGACGATGATTATGATAATATTATCTGTGTATGGAAATGCCAATCATCGTTTATTATTATTATTATTGTTGTTGTTGTTGCAGATTGCCGACGACGAATATCCACGCGGTCGTTCAGTTATTGCCTCATCTGCTCGCGCGTGTTTCTTTTCCGCTCGCGGAACCGCCCGAAAGGTCTACGCCCAATTATTATGGGTAAATGTTTACCACAATACCTATACCGCGGTGATTATATGCCACTCGAGTTCATACGATAGCGGCCGACTTGTCGCATCCGAGTTCGTCTGCGTTTAACAAGTGGCATTTTTTTATTTATTTATTTACATAGTCTGTAGATGAGTTGAGTTTTTTTTGTCGCAAATACGAATATTGCTATAAGGCCAAGCGACGGAGGCATTTATAAGTTATTCATGAGTTTCAGTAAAGTCGATTTTAACTCATTGAAATAACGCACTAGTGTTTTTCGTAAATAATAATTATAAATCTAAATAAAAACTTAATAGTAAAGTAGCCTAAGAATCTAATTAAAATTGCAGTTAATATAATACAACGAGCAATAAAAAATATTCAAATATGCAAACAGCTCATATGTCAACAGCATTTTACTCAGTTCAGTATCTACATATGTTTAATTTTAAATATTTCGTGAATATCATTGCTATTATTCAAAAAGAATATGGTTTTTTAGATTCTAAATGGAGCGAAAAATGTATTGATTTTACCATGTTTGTTTTTTTTTTTTTGTATCTGGCCAAACTTTTTCTACTAAGAAAAATGCTCTGATCATCAACTTTAATGGAGGTTTATTTTAGATAATTGAATCTAGTTGGTACTTTCAGGAGGACAAAATTCAAAATTTACAGAACTTTCTTCAATGTTCAAGAAAACTAAAAAAAAAATATGTAAATTTTTTATAAATCTTTATTTTGTTATTAAAATATAGTTTAGTAAATTTGGTAATTAAAAAGTAAGAACGTCTTCACTCAGAATGGTTTTTTCATTAAATACAATGACTCGATGACGATAAGTATAACGTACACTCAACTTCTATTGTATAACAGAGTATACCTACTTCCCCCTTTTCTATTATTATTAAAATTATATATTTATATAATATGTATACATTTAATGTAACATAATATATTATATTATATTTTGTAAGTGTATGCCAAATGGTCAATATAAGCGTTGAAACGATGATTAAATAATGCAGTTAAATACGTTTTAACAATAAAAGTTGAAAAACATTCATAGTTTCTTGAGTTATAAAATTAAGGTTTAGAATAATCATACGTAAATTTCAAATAATTTTAGAGAATGGCAAAAAATAACTACTGACATACAAGCAGAATATAACCAAGATAATATTGTTGTATATGTGCGCGCGTGTATATATGTATGTATGGGTGTATGTACATATATATATATATATATATATATATATATATATATGCATATATATGCATATATATGTATGTACGTATGTGGTATGTACACAGGGCTGCACATATAACATATAAATATGTTGACTCAAGGTAATACGATTGTGTGACCGATTTGGTTCTCACGCTGGTCTACGTGACCGAGATGGCTGGGTCAGCATATCCCGAAGGCCCCGTACAGACCGTTCCAACGGATCCGGTCGGTGGTAACTTACCACTGGTAAGTAGTCGAGTCTGGTCCAAAGAGTGAGCAACACCAGCGTTATTCAGCAGAGCATCCTTTAAGTTTTGTAACAGAGCCTCTTATAGTTTTTAATCAGATTCTCTAGTAATATCCACGTTCTTAATTGTTATATTATATATTCATTTCTTCAGTGTTTAATTTAATAAATCAGTAAGCATACAATAAAATCAATCTCCGTGTTACTTCATTTGATACCAATACATAAAGTTGGAACACCATACGACGGTGGACTACACTTCATTGGTGGCAGCGATGGGATCTCCAAAACAAATTGTCATATTTTACAATTTGACAGTACAATTTTGGCGATCACTAAAGAACCTACATAGACTACCGCCGTAGGAGTTCAAGCTGTTTTGGTGTCAGAAATACGCGTGTGGGTACTATATATTTATACAGCGTATCGCCAGACGAACACGCCGCCGTCGAGGCAACCTGTTCATAGTGTTCATACGGGTAATAACAAATAGCGCCCCGTGTGGCTGGAAGGAATCCGGGCGTCAGAACTCGTCGCTATTAAATATGGTCGTCGCCACTATGTAGTGTCGTCTTAAACATATTCGTCGTCGTCACCGCCACCGTGATACACGTCGTTGCCGTAAGGGAGCAGTCTCCGCCACAGTACGCGCTGCCGCCGCAGGAGTGGGGAAGGTCACGTCGTCGAACGAGTGGGTCAGTGGAACAATTCGACTACACTATCATACTGTTGTCAACAACAATCTTTTGAAGCAGTAAACAATAATAAACAAGTATTAACATAATCATAATGCAGAAATATTTATTATACATCGTTTCGTAAGTTTTATTTATAATTACTTGGGTCAACTAAATTATCGTATACTCAGTTACGAATTATTCTTTATATATTATTTACTATCACTATTATTGTCATTGTTGATTTTTTTTTCATTTTTATTTATTCTTCTATGGGTCTGTTGAGTTTTTATGTTAAGTTTCTCTTCAAGAACATACTTATAGTCTTTTCTCTCGGTGACTCCATTTTGCTTATTAATTGAGCGAACATTTGGATCATTTCTCTTGGTACTGAGTTTTGGTTCTCCATCATTTTTTTGTAAACCCCTAATGGAGAGGTTGGGATCAACATTTAGTTCTCCATCAGCTGAGCTTCCATCCATGTCATCAATTATCCTCGCCGCGTCTGTGTCAGATTGGTCTCCATAGACTACTTTGGGAGCTGAATATTTTCTGAACGCATACGCTGCGAAAATTGCTAAATTCATAGACACTAACAATCCGTTCTTCGAAACAATTCGGGCATTGAATGATCTCTCACTACCTAGTAATGCACTGAAGATAGAGATCCAACTATGTAAGTGCACATTTTCAGTGGAGAAATAGGGAGACCTCTTGGACAACCTCATTTCTCTCATGTACGGGAAATATGAATCTTCCTGATTGAATTCCTCACAAGGTCTACCTATGGCCATAACTTCATCCCTGATTGCTGTTAGAAATTAGAACTGAATCTTTAACAGAATATCTACAAGCTTCGGACCTAACAATCTTTCACAGAGAACACTACTTAGTTTTCTTTATTGGGATACCGTTAACATCCGTCGAGTGATATACTATGTATCACCCCATTTCGCTACCCATCCAATACGGTTAAAAGACCATAGCACTAATTCCCCCTGAAGTCGACTACCTAGAATTAAGTAACGATAACGAAAATTTTATTGCATTAGAGAAAAGCCAATGGGAAGAATGTGTCATGTTAGGATCATATACTCTTTGTAAGGGTGATCAACCGATTCATAACCGAGCAGGATCCGGCTTGTGTGAGATATCTCATTTAATTAATTTTCATTGCCCTTTGTAAGTCTGTGAATTCAAACTGGTAACATTAGAGACGCCTATTTGGCACCGACTATCAAAGGCAAACTCGTGGTTGTACTATACCCAACCGGATTTGTGTACAATTACGTGCACAGATCCTCCGCAAACCTTTAGAGTTGAGATTTCGGATGTGGGATGCTTAACCACCTCCCCGTCATGCGAAATACATACGCAAAGCTCTGTACTTGTACTATTCTCCACAACTAATAGAGTTATAGATTTAGATGTAATACCAGAAAATCATAAATTTATATCATTATTAACAGAAACGTTTTGCTCAGTATTACCTCAAAACCTTATTAAGATGAAAATATTTAAAGATTTGAATTCCTTAGCGAATAAAGAAATAGAATCAAGTAAACTTGAGCTCAAAACCGTAGAACCATTGTTTATATTTAAAATAGAATTCCATATCACCATTCTCTACATATCACCATTCTCTAAATATCAATATCGTTTTCTATATTATTCATAATTGCGATATCTATAAGGTTCAGGAATAAAGTTACAAAAATGTATAGTCCGGAAGTAGCGGACAATCATTCAAGCAATGTGCAAAATAACCTTTAAGTTTATATAAAAATTTTTTTATTGTATCACTTTTAAGATTTAAGCAAAACTGAGTTAGTTAAGCATTGCAGACACCATGTGGCGGTATTGTAACTAGGTGTTCCCGTAGTTTTAAGGAATTTGTAAAAGTAGTAAGTTAAGTCGCAGGGACTGCTCTGAGAGGTGGTTTATAAAAAAATTAATAAATTTGTATATTTTAGGTTTAACATGTTTGCCGCTTAATAAACTTTGAAATTAACACGGCGTTTAGTGTATGCAATATTGATACATTTGATCGGCTTTTATTAATACACATTAATATTATAATATTATAATAACAATAATAATTCATTTCTTATAACTACTTACTACTTAACTATGTTTTAAAATCTTCACAAAACATAGACTTTTAATTATTATGTATAATGTAAATTTAACTTTATATCACATAATAATATTATTTTAATTCAATTAATGATACTCATTTACGTATAATTAACTATATGTTATATATTGTTACCTTACTTTGTATAAAAATATGCAATATATTGTCACTTCAATACCCCGTATCGATAATAATAAAAATAAAAATAATTTTGTTACATCAGTTGTTATTAGTTACAAAATAAAAGTTAATGTTAATGTTGAAATCTTTCGTCACTAATTGTCAACGTGAAATACTGCATCCAATGAACAGTGTTGGAATCATATTATATTATAACACATTATAAGCTTATTTTTATTATTAATTACGTTGATATTTCATTATTATTGTGAATAAAAATTACGTTTATAATTGTATAAAAATAATATGATGGGTGCGTAATCTTTCAAATTAATTTTAGATGATTAGTAGAGTGATGAGATTATAATCATTATTGCAGTTTCTCTTTATAGATACTAACAATTATTACATATTATGTACTATAATATGTTTTATTGCTACACATACACAGGCAATCTGTGTGTATTCACTCGATGTGGTGAGATCATAATTGAAAATTATAAAAAGTGTTCGTTATTCATCGATCATCATGTGTGAAACAAAATGTTGTAAAAATTGCAATCGTTCATTAAAAATGTTTGTCTATTATATGCCAAACTTTTTTTTTTAATTTTTAGTAAAAAAGTTATGAAGAATCTTGTATTATATTTTCAAACCTAAGATGTCATCATTTAAAAATTAATACTTTTTTTTCCTACAGCATAATTTGCAAATTATCGTGATATTTATGATTTTTGGTATACATTTAATCATTAAAAACTTAAAAGAAAATTGTGACTGTCATTTTAATATTTTGTAATTGGGATGAAACAGCTTATAACGAAAATTGTATTTAATATTGTAAAGCTTTTTTATTCAAAATCAAAAAAATAGTCATATATAAATCATAATTAAACTTAAAAATAGTTGAACATTTCAAATGTTCACAAATAGCACATAAAAAGCCAAACTATTTTAAAATTTATATCATTTCTAGAAAATTCTAATATAAATATTGTGTGAAAAATTTTGTTCTAAAAATATATATTAATTTCTGAATTACTAGAAAAAACATTAAACCAATTTAGTGGAAGACTGGTTTTGCGTAAAAATTCCCGTTGTTATCTGTTAATTTGAAAATTATTGCTCCAGTTTTCTACCAGAAACGTTTGTTTCAAAATTAAATATTTAAACATTATTATTTTTTACAATACTATACATCCAGTGTTTTTGGAAACGAAATAAAATAATATAATATTCGTGAAAGACTAAAGAGTAGTACAATTAAGGCTAAACATATTTTTTTTTTGACGCAAGTAGAAGGCAGTTTAATGAAGGTTTTTATGTATCCATGTAGTTTATGAAATTAATAAAATATATACTTTCACTGACTATGAATTATATTCATTTTTGCATTAATAAAAAAATTTATATACACACATAATATATCATAGCTTATAATACTTATTAACTAGGTATAAGAGTATTTATCTTCAGTAGTTATATTCTACGTAATGTCTAGATAAAATATGTTTTTATTTTCTTGATATTTTTCACAACATTGAATATATTTATATTTTTTTTTTTATCTGAGCTGTTACTGAATATTTTTAATTTTTAATTTTTGAATTTTGTACTACAAGTTTTAAAATTTAGATGAGTCTGGAATGATGACGACGTGGAGTAAATAGTAGTAAGAGTTTCGCGACGAATAAAAATTAGTTTTCAGAAATTAACTATGAACAATATGGGTAGATATAGTTATTTTATGTCAAACATTTTTTTTTTTTTTAAACAGTCGTTGGGTAGATACTCAATCGGCTTACGAATGACTGCTTGCGTAATACCGACAAAAAATAAATATCTGAACAAGGACGCACCAGTTATATTATAATATATATAACGATATGCGATTAAAATGTGTCATTTCTGTGTTTTCAGGCCCACGTTGGGTTAATGCGATATGCATGCATAAATCGCGTGTTTATGTAAATATAACAGACGGCCATTATTATATTATATAGGTAATGTGTATTTATACGTTACGACATGTTACTCTCTTATACCCTCGGAATTCCGGACGTCGGACGAGAAGATGTATTATCCTAAGCACGTGGCCCGGCACGTGAAAACCACTTGTAAAACGATCAATATTCTTCCCGATCCTGGTTCCACCTTAAAAAACGCCTGCCTAGCCATGTCGTAGTAGTGTTCTATTCCTTAAAATCGCCGTCTCTTATTAGTCCAAAAATGATAACGATATAGCAATTTTAATAATAATTATACAAATATTACCATATTCTGTACTTATTTACACCGATAAAATAAAAAAACTCGTTAGTATCTCAAACACGTATTTCTAGGAAAGGATGACGCAATTTTCTATATTATATTGTATTTATCGTTTGTCGTTATACGGATGCGCGGTATGCATTAGTGTTTATAACACGGAAACATGCTATTAAAAATGTCATTTTATTACTTTGTATATTCCAACTATATTCCTTTTTTATTACACTTGGTTATACATTTTAAATTATTATTAGGTATGCCATAATATTATAATACATAATAATTCACCAAGCATGCTCACCCCCCGCTTTTTCCTTTTAATAATGGGTTTATCCCAATTATATTTGATAAAATATCATTAGAAACTTGTTCGGTACTTCGAATTTAAATATTTTTGAAAAAATCATATACTTAAAAATGTATTTTTTAGGAGTTTAGTTATCATTTCATTAAAAAAAAAAAAGAGTTTTGTATCAACACTACAGGTAAACTGCTTAAATACTCATCTATTTTTCCGTAATTGTATTTTAGGTATTATTTGCCAAAAAGTCAGTTTACCAGTGGAATTTTTTACTGTTGATAACTCAAAATTAACATTTAAAATTTTTTAATATTCAAAACTTAATTTTATTAGTTTAAAAAAATGAAAAAATAATTTTAAAGTCATGTTCACGATAAATTACAATAATATGCTTTTAGAAGTTTTAACAGTTTACTAAGATAGGCAGTACGTTATTAGAAAATATAGCTGAGATCCCCTTAAGAATTAGGTTAGTAGGCATTAATTATTAAAGACAAATAAATATGGAAATTAAAAAAGATCGGCAAGTGAGTACCGCTCTGCTATACAGTGGAATGGGTGTCGAGTAGGGCCAATGTTATAATTTTTTTAAATTTGAATTTAATGATATAAAATTATTGTATACGAAAAATCATTCTGAGCGAAGACGCTCTGTCAGTTTACAAAACTAAGTGTATTTTATGATATTATTACTATTAAAATAATTAATTTTACTCTTAATAACACAATAGGTTAATTTAATTTTCGCAAAAAACATTGCATTAGAAAATTTAATTGAGTGTATAAAATATAATAATATACTTTAAAAATTTTAAGAACCCACGAAAAATATTTTTAAATTATAACGAAATAAATAGCATTGTTATTCTTCATTTAAATATCTAATTTTGTCTAAATTTGAACTTAAGATGTCAATAAAAATGAAAGATGAAATATAAAAAACTTAAAAACAAAATTAAAATTAAAACGTTAAATGCTTATAAAAAAAATACTATTGTTATTATACCTATTATTATGCCTATTAATAGCTCAAAAAAAAAATCAAAATATATTGAAAATTTTATTATGTATAGAAATTGATTATATAAACATTTTATTAAAAAATCATATATCTACTATGATTACTTTTTGTGTTACACTAAAAAAAGCAAAATCGATTTTCTCAAAAATTGGCTTAGAGTAAAAATACCCGTTTTTCCCTTAATTTTTTTGTTTTTTTTCCCCGACGCGTATAAAAACTATGGGGAATTTTTTATTTGTGTCTCCTGTAGTACTCTCATACTACACTTGTACACTTAATTATTTAATGACGAAGTCAGACGTCTCGTTGTTGGGCTTGTTGTTGATGTTCGGAGACACACAGGTCGGTTTTGAATAAAATAAACTTTATATATTATATGGGTATATTTCAATATGTGTTAAAACAAAAAATAGTAATACTTAAAATTATGTACTTAAGAAATGTATAGACAGAAATTACGCTCGCGCCTGAGAACTATGTTCAGTTAAGCTAGTATGAAATAATTCTACCTTAGGTACTAACTAGTTGCTATATTTAACCTGTATGTGCTTGTGGCGTGAACTCCAAAGAGCCACGGAATTGGCTCACAAAAATACATGCGTAGGAGTGTTTACGTAGAAAATAAAATGTTAATTTAATCATTTTCCATAAATATGAAATTTGCAATAACCAGATTAAACATCAATGGATCAAAAGGTACAATGAGGACCAAAGTACAAGGATTCGCTGAGCATCGTGGAAATGATTTATACGTCCAAATAAAGTAAACCGTAATTACGAAAATAGAGTTTACTACACCTCCCCCAACCCCAATAAGTAGCATGTGCCCATTGTTAAATTTTAAGCCTTGTACGATGTTTTTTTTTTTTTGGTGTTGGAGGGGGGTTTGAACATTTTTGTAGCTTCATATTTGAAAAATTTTCCTTCCCCTTGAATCCACTTACGTCATATTTGGTAAATCACTGTTATATTTTATAGATACCTACGATAGACGTATGTTCGCCGTTTCCAAGAAGACAGCTGCAGCAGTATGCATAATTTTCCAATAATAAAAAAAAATAATTAAAAACCATAAGCAAACCGATATCATGACAACTACGACCGTGTGTGGGAAATATAAAACGTTTTTCTTTTTCTCTCATCGGATAATAATAATGCGTCGACGACAGAAATACCAACGACTGTGTCCTGTTATTGCGTCGTTTGACCGTATATACCAGCTGTACGGAGCTTATTATCATTATACAGTAATCGGAGACGAAAAACAGGATAATTATTTAGAGGTGCATCATATTAACATTACGCGATGTCTTATAATAACAAAACGTGCTGTAGTATTGGCCGCGGGCTGCGTCTCGCCGATGAAACGTTTACCTTTATATAACCCGAAGCGTAAAACTACGCGTATTTTTACTGTTGGATATCATTGTATGTGAGCGTTTTTCTGTCTTTTTTTGTGTGACGACGGTGGTGTATAAAATGATCATGATCGTTATTTTTCCGAGGAATTCCGCCGGGTAATGGACGCACTGCGCCGCCGCTGCGATCTGCGAGTTTTGAAATGTGTGTTTCCGTGATTCTGGCGTGATTTTTTTTTTTAGTAATTATTATTTATAAAACTACGCGGTAAAACATTATTGTGATATTATATTATAAGTACTATTCTAATATTATTATACACAACGGTATAGAGTATTATTATTTTTACGAAATCGGTGGATTCCACTTATTTTATGCATGATATATACTATAAACTCGTATTATTATTATTATTATTATGGTGCGTAGTATATTGTTGTTATATTATGCGGGCATCCAATAAAAAAACCAACAACGCGGACTGAATAAAAGGAGTTTGATTTATTTTGAATGGCTCGTCGAAATATTTATCAAGTATTCGTATACGCGTTAACCGTTGACCTTGATCTCCCAATAGAAATTTATCATAAACTTATGGTTGTATAACATACATTCCGTATGCATTCCAATGTCCTAATTATTTTTATTGATAGAATTCTTATCTCGCGGTTATAGTCCGAAATAACCGCAACAATTATTTAAGTCATTATCAATGTATTGTATTAAAATGGTTCTATATAGGAGTCGTGTTCCGAGATCGCGAAATACGATTTACTACCGCGTCCGATTCAGTAAAACGACAAACATCAATAATCTGACTATAATATAATGCCATTCTCACGAAACTTGATTTTCCACCGAATTTGGCCGAAATCAGGTAATAAATTTGTTGTGTATTGTTACACACGTCATGATATTGCCAGTAATAATGAAACGTTTTCAAAACGGCAAATGATAAAATTTCATAAGATTCATCCAGTAAACGTAACGACCATTTGACTTGTTTAAAATATTATACTTGTTGTTATGAATTATGATTTAACTATCCTTCAAACCGATATTAAAAAAAAAAGTCTCCCGTTGCATGTATAAAAATATAAAATTATAATTAATTAATTAAAAATTAAAAAAAAAAAATATATATATATATATATATATCATAAGACTTATGATAATACTATTTAAAAATATAAAAATGTATTTATTCAGTTATAAAAGATCTCTTTTTTATATTTTGACCTATTTGTTTTAAAAATTCAGGAATATCTGCAGATTTGTCTTCATCAAAATGTTGACATAAAATATTCAATCAAATTTCAATTTTTCTACCAACTTTCGTTTTTTCCGATTAATTTCTCCTACTTTAGCCAATGCTATTTTTGCCTTGTTCGTTCCAACATCTTAACACATTTTTGTTAATAATTTCCAAATACTGGGATGTTTAATGCCGACAAGAAGAAAAAATCTATTGTTCCAGCCTTCACAATCATTGTTAGTTCTATACAGATTTGTTTACAGAGTTGTTAAATTAACGTTCCATGATTCTAGTACAAATAATGGTGGTATTCTTCTAAAAATGATATTGTTTGTTTTTCAACTTTCCTGTATATACCTTCAACATTAAAGACATTTATTATTATTCGTATAACATATAGGTTATAGTATTTTTTATTACATATTTTTTTACATTACTACCCAACACTGGTAATACTATATTATACTTTTTTATGTTTTAATTGTGTGATGCAATAATTATATATTGAATATTATAATAATACAACGCTGTATAGAGAAATTACATTTTTATGGAAACATGAATAAACAATAAAACATCACCTTCAATAGTAAGTTCTTGTAGGCTCTTTGGTTCTTTTTATTGAATCTTCGAATGGTAATTCAATTTATATGTATTTTGGTATATTTTGTACGGCTTGGGCAAAAATTTGCCCTGGGTTGTTACAAGTCTAAAGTGAACATTCCTTAATAATTTGTTTGATTTTCATGGCTCCTATTGACCTTTTATTAGCAGCATGACAATCTTCTTGTTCAAAACGTATGATTTTCTTACAGTTCAAATCCGTAATTATTATTGCATTGATGATTTTTTTGAACATTTCCATAGAATGATACTTTCGCATTCCTTGTATATAGTATAAGTATACCCGTGTAGTGCATTTTTATCATTTTCTTTATTTGATTTTAGAAATTCCATGGTTAAATACTAGCGTACAACTCGAAACTAATACGAAACTGGATACGTATGATAAATACCTGTATATGATCAGCGTGTATCTAACTATCAAACTATAGCTTATATGTCAATAAATTGTCATCTACTATCTACAGATAAGATTTGTCAACCCAATTTATTTTATAAATAATATAACAAGTGTAGTAAAAATATCGTTTTATTTATGCTGCAGTGGGAGACTTTTTTTCCGTTTACCCTTCAAACCGACCCTTCAATGATAGTTGGTAATTTTGGTATAGAAACAATAGGGCGATCAGTATACTCAATATTGTAAGATGTACAAAACTGATTACAAGGGCTAGGATTTATATGCATTTGCATGATTTTCTCTTTTAGTTTAAGTTGATTGATTATCAGATATGTCCAAGATTTGGATTATACTCGATTTTATAAACCCTTTTTTTTTTGCACATTTTTGCATATAAATTGCATATTTAGATTTTTGAGAAACTTATGAATTTTAAATAATATTTATTTAATGAACGTCTATAACTATTGTGTTATTTGTCGAATTTTCGTAAATAAACTATCTAATATTATCTTGATCGGACAACTAATATGATTACTTAAATAGTATTTAACGTCATAAATTGTGAAATAGTACAAAGTACTAATGCTATGCTCCAACAACATCGTGTGATGTGGAAAAAAGTTTTAGTCGATATAAATCCATTCTTCGTTCCAATCGCTAGTCGTTCGTTTTTCAAAATTTGAAATAACAAATCATTACAGTATATAATATGTTCAATGTAATAATAATAACTAATTTTAATAAATAATAATTCTATACAAATAATAAATAATTAGTAATTAGTTTCTGATTTGTATGTAAAAAATATATAATAGTTGAAATTACAAATGAAAAATTAAACTTTAAGGAAAGCTTAACTTAAAGTCTAAAAGCAATACAATTGTTATAATTACTATTTTATTTTTCAATGTCAAAGAGAGAAATAACACGAGTAAATGATTTTGTGGTGAGCATTACAACAGGTGTTGTTGATCATAACTTTCAGCATAAATCATAATAATTACTTTAATTGAATAATGAAAAGTTCATATCTTTTTCCACATACGCTTGATAGTAAAAATCTAGATTTCTAGATTCTGAAATCTAGATTTTCTGAACACAGTTTAGCCAAGTCAGTTGGAAGCTTTTTAGAACTCAGTAAAGCCCCCCCCCACACACACACACACACACACAACATATTTCGATCTTTGATTTTATAGAACTTAAGCTCCTGTAACTATTTAACCTTAATTAAGTCCTTAATGATATGATTATATAAAAACAATTTGTTCGTCTTTCCATAGGAAATTGCCGAAATTATGTATTATTATCGGTTACTTGTAATGGTTTAAATTATGAATTAGAATGTCTAGATTGTATATTTAATATTTGAAAAGTTTAGCACAGGAGCAATAATCTATTAAAAGTTGTGTCATAATGATAGGTATAAGAAATCCACAAATTTTAATAATTAATAACTAATAAGTTTTTGAGTTTAAAATCATAGTGTAAAGAGAAATCAGTGTATATTTAAAGAGAAAATTTCGGTTTAGAAAAAATGAAAAATAATAATAATAATAATATAATTGATATGTTACGAATAGTCTCTTTGTACTTCATAACTCATAATAAACATTCTACGAAGTTAATCTTAGTTGATTACAGCCAGTTATCCACGATCGTAGTGAGATGAAATCTAATCATAATAATGGTTCATTAAACATTAGGTATTTAATAATTATACACGAATTACATAACCAGTCGTCACATATATAATTTTTATCGGTACTCTGCGTCAATAAATACAATAAAATAATAGTCAACACAATATTATAATAATAAACATAATACTATAATATTCAACAATTGAGGTTAGCTGAAATACTTTTTTTTATTTGAACTAAATTACGTTAAGTTGATGATTTGTAGATAAATGTATCGTCTCCGTCTTACGAGTTACCATACAAGTGCCTAACAAAACAAATTTACGTATGTTTCGCCGTTTTCGTTAGTTTTAATATTAGAGTGAATTTTATGGAGGATTTTTTTCGATATTTTAATTATGAAGCGATTTATGAGCATTTTGTAATATTTTACTCGCTATATTATACTATTTAGTATTCACTACAATTCACTATATGTAATATTACAACAAAGATAAAAGATGACTGCCTGACCGTAAATTTGCCATGTCCCGCATTTGCAATCTATATACTACATGTGTATCAAAAAAAAAAAATTGCGTTTTAAATAATATTTAATCACGTTGTAATATTAAGCGAGTACATATATGATCTCCGTGAAATTGACAGACGATGAGAGCATTCTATTCTATTCGTGTGGTGCGCTCTGGAAAGCGGTCGAACACAATCGCTTGTCGGAAGATACCGTCGCCGGTAGATGGCTATACCAATATTGCTACACGTCGAATGCTCCAGTAATCCGCTGTATCACAAAATATAATATTGTGATGTAGATTCTTAAATTTAATATAATATAATTGTTCAATGTCCCACGGCTGAGGTTGGAAATCGACGAGTTTAAAAGTTTTTACGATCGAGTTCTAAGTATTGATTTTACAATGATGTGTGTGTGTGTGTTTTTTTTTGTCTGTCTGTATACGCGATAAAGTTGTCGATATAATGCTACGATTTTCTTTATCAATATCTTTTTTAGTGGGGAAAGTGAATCTAGTTGGTACTTTGGGAAGATCATTTTTGAAAATTCTCAATAGTTTTGAAGAACGTAGGGAAAACAAAAAAAGAAGTTAAGAAAAAAGGGTAATTTTTACGCAACACTGGTTTTTGAAAAAATCGATTTTGTTTTATTGGCGTATATCAAAATAAAATCACTAGATACATGAAATTTTCACCAAATGAGTTTATATTCAATTTAAATATATTTTGGCCATTTTTAAACTATTTATAGGCGTAAGAAATTTTCCGTTTATTTTTTTTTTTTTATTTACGTCGATAAAATTTTTTCAACTGATCAAAGCATTTGAAAATTTAATACAAGGTTCTTATAACTTGTTGTAAGCGAATATTAAAAATGAAATTGAGCGTAAGTCTATAATAGTTTTTTATAATTGTCTAAAGTTAAAATGTCCATAAATTACGCAAAAATCATGAAAAATTGCAGTATTTTTTTTTTATTAAGAAATTCATAAAAAATTTTCTATTTAAATTTAAGATTTCAATATTCTACACATTTTCTATAAGTGTTTCTACCTTTATAAAAAAAAATTTACCGGAAAGTCAAACAAATTTTTTATGAATGAAAAATTCGTCAAAATCTCCAATGTTTACAAATTAATTAAAAACATATAAAATCATCAGTTTTTCTAGATAAATATTGAAAATTTAAAACAAGATTTTTCGTAAGTATTTAATAATGTAACCAAAAAATCAAAAAAATATATTTACTTGGTTGATTTTTATAGACATTTTAAGTACAGATTTCGACAAAATTAGATATTTAAATGAAGAATAATAGTGTTAGTTATTTCGTTGTAATTTAAAAATATTTTTGGTGGGTGCTTGAAACTTTTTATGTATATTATTATATTTTATACACTTGATTAAATTTTCAAATATAATGATTTCTGCAAAAAATAATTCAACTTACTTTATTATTAATTATACAATGAAGTATTTTAATATCATAGCAATAATATCTTAAAATACACTTTTTAATGTATAATAACTGACAGACCGTCTTCGCTAAGAATCGTTTTTCGTATACAATGATTTATATAATTGTATACAAATTTAACATATCCATGAAAGTAACCCACTCAACGCCTACTGTAATGCAGAGCGGTACCCACTTGCCGGCCTTTTTTTTTACCTTTAATTTTTTTTTTTTATTATTATTATTCAAGAAGATAATAGGTCTCACTGAACGTTTACGTTTAATATAACAATATTACCTATAAATGTCTGATATAGTTAGATACATTTTATAAATATGTTATATAAAAAGCTCATAAAACTAAACTCGGGAAGATCTATTTTAATGTGACATAAGATAAACTGATTTCAAATAAATTACGTCTTTTTCGATTACTTTGTATTATTGATTTAATTGGCTAAAAAGTAAAAATTATGTACTAAAAAGGTGTATAGTATAATGGTTTTAAAGAAAACTAAACAAATTCCTTGATTTAATAATTTAGTTGAAATTGTACAGCAAATAATAATCATTTTATTAATATATGACTTAGGTGGAAAATAAAATAACACCTAACTTATCTATGACTGAGTTAAGTTAATATTTTTCTTCATATTAACTTTAAACTTTTGAATGTCAACTAATTACATATACATTTATAACTAACGTTCTAATAATTGACTTCGCTTAACTAACTCAAGTTGGTTATTTTTATTAACTTGCTCAACTTTAATGAATTATGGAAATGGCGATTTTTCATTAATCATAAATGATAGAATTATGCTTTTTTAATCAATAAGTAAACTATAAATTAAAAATATATAAAATGTAGAAAAATTAATGATTTGATTTTAAATTATTTTAGAAAAATCAGGATACAGGGTTTCATAATAATCAATTATAAAATACTGTCGGCCTCTTTAGGCGATTAATATAAAATCAAATATTTATAATGGCATTTATTGTAATAATAATCAAAAATAATAAACAATCATTCAACTTTGTTTGGTAAAACTAAAGTGCTAAAAGACAAATAACATATTATTGATTACTCGTGCCGTTTAAAATTTAGAATCCATTGCAAATTAGCCCACATGGTCTGTATGACGTGATGTACAACTAGTAATGCTAGTATGTATCCTATATTTATACTTGAAAATGATCAATGCACACTGTTTGAATATTGTGACGAGTTTTGAACTTTTGAACGATTTTGTACTTCAAAATGTTTGTTATGTTCATTTGCGGACTTTTGTTTCTCAAGAGGACGTCAAACCCACATGCGTTATCTCTATCTAATTTATGTATTTAACGCTAGTTAATATGATTTTAAGACCAACAGTTTATACAGGTTAACTATCACATTCAAATTACAATATCCTAAACAGCCTATGAGGTGCCCTAGATTATATTCTTCCCTTTAAGGGGATTCGATACCGCTCGTTTTTAATGAGTTGTATACAGGCAATTTCCATAGTGCCTGAGTGCATAGCGCGTGATTTGTTGTTTGTAGTAATAGATCATTAGTGTCAGACAATTAAAGGAAACAAAAACTTTCACACGCACACTTACAAATCAAAAATGCATCGTTGCGCGATTGACAAACATTATTTATTGGTTTTTTTTTTGCCTAAAAATATCAACCTTTGCCAATTCTACTGACTATCCTAATAATCGGAAAAAAATTCCGAAAACATATTTGAATTCGTCATGAAGTTTACTTGAAAACGATTTTCTTACATTTTTTAATTAATTTTTAACTAATATTTTTAAATTCCTATAATTCAAAATTTAATATTCAAATTTTAAAGGGTTTAAGTGTTGAATTCCTAAAAAGTGGAAAAATCGTTTTCGAGTTAACTTTATGACGAATTCAAACATGTTTTCGGATTTTTTTGTCCGATTACTAGGACAGTTAGTTCAGTTAGCAAAATTTAGATCTATTTTGGTAATACAGCCGGTTCGAATCCCTTAAGTTTAATACTAACTCAAATCACTATTATATTAAATCTAACAACACAAATTTGGTTCTGCTGAACGTAAATTTGCTATGTTGTATTTACGTCTGTAAAACGGGTATACACGTGCAAGTCCTCTTTATAGTATTTCATACTACATAGTACAATATATCTTTAGAACACAATATTGGTCCAATACTATCAGCATATCTAAACTTTAAATACCCACCTACTTAAAATCTTAAAATGAATTAACTACACAATCAAAATTCGATGTTGTGTAATATATACATTTTTAAAAAAATATATAGTTTTAACAATAATATATAGTAATAAATATATTTATTTATTTTTTGATTGTTGTTTTGTAATGACTTCCAATTTATGTAAACAAATATTTTCAAAACTATTAATACTTTTCGAGTGTATACTATTAAAATAGTCACCGAAGATATTATGGACATTACAATTGTTGATATTATAACTTATTTATCTTTGTAATTTAAAAGAAATAAAAAATTCTAAACTCTTATTATTTAATAGACGTAAGTATGTATTACTGCTTGAATTGAGAAATGCAACAGAATAAAAGAAGTCACTGACGGTGAGATTTTTTTAAAAATCACGTTTAATTTGATACATTGTAGGTAGGTAATTAACACTCGCTAACTTACAAGGTATGTCTCTGTCCCAACAATAAGCGGATTGGAAATATCCGTAGTGGATAGAATTGTAGAGCATAATGGCCTGTTGGGTGGCCACTTTGGCCAAAATGACGATATTAAAAATAAAACTTTTGACTAGGATATAATTTGCACGGCTTGAGGCTGAGAAAATTCAAACAAACATCATTTGAAAGCTTTCGCAAGATTTTGATCAAACGACACTAGATTGAATAAATATAATCCTAATCATAAACAATAATCAAAAATATTCATCACTCTTCTAAAACAAGCTGGGTGAAAAATCAAAAATGATTTTCAAAAATAATGTGACTGGTATAGTCATAGCATAGGTTGCAACAACAACGCCCGGCTCACACATGATTGAACCACTATACAGCGAAGAAAATTGCCACTTAACCATTCTTCCTCTACCTACCTACACACTATATATTATTATTTATTAAAACTACACATATTCATGGTAAAGCTACTATTGTAGTGCAGCAGCCATATACACGTGATTGGTTTCAACAATAAGAACTCTTCCAAGTTCAATACAAAATATACACAATTATAGAATGTTATTTATATTTCACATCAAAATATGTAACCCGTATAAACGTTTTGTCACCGTGCTGTTGACACGTGGTAGAAAAAGTATAATATTGAAATTGAAATTATGTGAGTTTGACAAATTCCATTATATTAACACCACACAGCATATTCTATCCTGCGATCACAGTATTGGTTCACTCGTGTTATGGAATTCATTTTCAGATGTTTTCGAAAAAACTGTGGACATTTTTGTAATTTTTTATATTGAATAATAGAATAGATATATTTAAAATTAGATCATTTAAATAAAAATGCCAGCAAAAATCATTGTCGAAATCGCACACTATGAGACAATTATTGAAATTGTTTTATAACATAGCTAATACGATCAAAATTAACTGTCAAGGTGCTAATTTTTTTTTTTTTTTATTATAAGGTCAAGTACTCTTAAATAACAAAAAAAATTTAAAAAATTATCAATGTTAAATATTATTGAAATGTTGTGCAAGTACATTTTTACAATAACATCATCAAAAAAAATTGAATTCATGGATTCAGTTTTTTTAATTATTAATCCAATGTCTAATTTAGAACCATGTATTGGCTTAACAATTGTCGGAATACTAGTTTAAAAAATATAACAATACATTTTAATAAAATTGTACATCATTTAAAACGTTTTATCTTTGTCATACTTCATCATATTATATTATAAATAATAAATTGATCTGTTGCAGCCGTGGATGGTAAGTTTATAGTAAATCATTTTCGTTAATATTCAGCATTGACATGTTTTTTTCTCATTTTGTGGCTTCAATCTTGCTTAGAATTTTTTATACGATGAATTAACTATTTTTTTTTAAATTATGCTTACTGTATTATATTAATTAAATAAATCTCATTCAAAGGTATAATAATAATAATTAAATAAAATAAAATTTTTTAATAGTTAATTTTTTAAAATTATTTTACTATGATTTGTATTTATTTACTTATTTTTGTGTCTGACGACACTTTTTAAAGCAGAAAAATGGTTTGGATTTCAACTTTGAGGTAGTTTCTAGTAGAAAATTGGATCTAGTTTGTATTTTAGTAGTTTAAAAGTAAAAGAATTCCCAATACCTTTCAAAACAATCAGGGATTACAAAAAAAAAAAAAAAATACAAATATTATTTAAAATTGTAATAATATTATTAAAATAATATTTGTTTGGTAATGCTTGGTCACCAAAAAGTTAGACCGTCTTTGCTCGTAATTGTTTTTATCATATATAATGCATCATTGAATTGAAATTTAACATATCCATGCAGTAGTCTACTCTATGACGAGGTACACTCCACATTTAATTTACAGCAAAGTGGTAGATCTACTTTATCAGTTTTTTTGTGTTTCAATTAATAAATTAATAAATATAATTTTAATCTTCAAATAATTAAAAATATTAACTATTAAATGACATTTAATATTTGAAAATATTTTATAAATTATGTTTGATTTATATTATTATTATAACCATAAATGAAGGGAGAAGATTAAATGGTTTTCCATATTTGGTGCACCTATACAGTTAAATTACACTAACAAAATATTTAAAAATTATAAAATACATAATATTATAATAACTATCGAGAGTTCAATAATAAGTTAATGTCCTATGAAAATTATAACAGTTCAGTTTATATTGTACAATGTAGGAACATGACTTAATTATTATATATACAGATAATAGATAGGCATATTAAAAATTATGAGTATGTGCTAAATTTACTATTACACAAAAAAATTAAATTAAAACGTGTTTGTAAGTTCCATAGTACATGAAATACAAATCCAGAAAACGGCGATATTTAAGATTTATTCATAAGACATACTCGAATTATCGCAAAATAATATCGCACAATCTAAATATTAATGTATGAAGTGTATTGAGATAATCGAATTTGAAAATTACATTGCATGTATTAAATTATCATATATAACACATCAGTTTAGATACCAAATGAACAATTTTAATTTTGTTTAGGTAGGTATACATAAAAATACATAAGTGCATTGTCGAGAACGTACAACTTTTATCATAAATAGAAATCATGTGTTTATCAAAATAGACAATATTGGAGTAGCCGAGTAGGTAAGATACGGCCTAATGTTCTGATAGTAAAACATGTACATTTTAAGTACCTAATGAAAAAAACAAAAATCCCAATCATTCCTCGATAAATTACTCAATACAGTTGTAGGTAAGGTATATTTTAAAATTTGATTACATTTTGGTGACAGCAATGATATAATAATATTAATGTGCCAAGGATTTTGAATGCAAATACGATATTGCACTCTCATCAAAATAACATCAATTACGTTAACATCAAAAGATTTAATCGTCTGACAGTCACACGTATACTATATAAAATATCGGCTCGAACAATAATAATAATTAATCATTCAATAATTGTTTTACTATATAAAATATACAATTTCTTTTTCTGGAACAAAACTATCGAATAACATCGATGTGTAAATTTGTCAACGCACCGACTGCAGTGTCTGACCATATATTATATTATACTCTGCGGATACCTAACCTATATCATATGGTTCCGTTTTGTGTGTATAAATGCACGGGTAATGTTCGAACTGCACTCGAGATCAAAAAGGTGTATCAACAAAAATGTCGTAATTAGGTAAAAAACTACATATGTTAATTCCTACAAATGATATGTGTAAATTCCTACTCGATGAAAAAATGAGATATGTAAGTTCCAACACGATAAAAAAAAAAATACGTATGCAAGTTCCTACACGGCGAAAAAGGTGCGTATGCAAATTCCTACACGGATATAAAATTGAGATGTGTAAGTTCCTACAAAACAAAAAAAAAATTACTTATGTTAGTCAAGTTAATTTAACACATAATCAGTTTGATTGCATTTTAATTATTATGATATTTTTATATTTTTTTTCCAATTATTAATTTATAAAATGTATTGCAATATTTTTATAATTTTTTTAAGACATTATCAGTTTGATTACATATCATATATATTTTTTACCGAGAATAGAAATTATTACATATATAATTTTTCTATCGTATATGAATTATGAACTAACACACGCACCTTTACATTGGCCCAAAATGCCATACATGAAGGGGTAAACATTTTGAAAACACTCGTTTCCCTTCTCACTTACAGACTGACAATATTTTCAATCATTGGCGTGGTTAAAAATGAGTTTTAATACATATATAATTATGTTAATATAGGTCTACGTTATGTTATGTAATAAATGTGACATGATTTATTTTTATGTGAGAAGAGAAGTTAGTGTTTTTTTTACAAATGTTTAAATTAACTTTATTTTTTGAATCAGAGTGCAGTTCGATCGTTATCTTTTTTTTTTTTTTTAACACAAGTGCAATTCGACCATTTAATTTTGGTAACAATTGCAATTCGACTATGCCGATATGTACGTACCTAATTTATATAGTTACCAACTTATCATACGTTGATGGTCCTATTTGATCACTGTCTGCACGTTGTTGCAATACACTATAATTCGAGACATTCGAGTAGGTAAATCCAGTAAAACGTTGTCATTGCAACGCTTTATTAGGATTATATTGGATAGTTTTTTTTTTCTATTAGTATTTAACTCGATTATTGAGTTATCTGTACACATTGCCAGGTGACGGCAACGCGTTGTTTAGGGATATTTTACACTGGTGAGGGCACCGGCGGGTGAATGAATATAATCTATATATTATGTTTTATGTGTGCAACCGCTAAAATAGACTTGCTAAAACATGTTTCGTAGAATAATATTTATACAAAATCTTAATCAACATAAACATCTTAAGTGAAACATAATACAAATACGCCAACATACAATAATTGGTTAATATCAGATGATTACCTACTACTCATTGCAGGTTTACAGTAGACACTTAAATTGAAGATAAAATGAATAATAAATATAGGTTTAAGTGTATGTCTAATATAGGTATTGAATTTGTCGAGTTCTATAACAGTATGTAAAGATTATTTTTTTTTTTTTTTGAGAGTTTTGTTAAGCAATTTACACAATTTTTACAACTAAAACATAAATTATTTTTATTTCATTCAACTTATTTGTTATTGAACTACAGTCATGAATCATACATGATATTATACGCATCCATTGAAATCAACACAAACGTAGTTTAACCAGACAAATACAAAATTCGACAAGCCTGTCTGATTTAAATAATTTACAATAAATTATGTGATTATGAATTCAATCTAATTAAAAGTATCTCTTTCATCTAGGTCGAAACTTTTCATATGCGATAATGCGTTTAACTCGGTTTTCGTGACTTTTATGACAAACTAAAAAATGATTCAGTTAACGAATTCCATTCTTATAATTTTTAACACGTACAATCATTATTCATTATATATTTTAATTAATGATAGTATGTATAATTTATTATATATTTATATATACTATATTATTATCGTGTATGACTATAATATAAGTATTGTATATCAAATGTACTGTCACAATTATTCTTAACAATCATTAAGTTATGTTAAATGTACCATAAAACCAAATAAAATAAAAATAATATATCACACCATACTTCTTCGCAATAAGATCAAACTTTGCATAATTTTGCACATGGGCCATATTTTATTATAATAACTGAACCATCCACCAATCTACTCTTTCATCAAAAATTAAAAAGAATTGTTGAATACTAATCGGGAATGGGTGTATAAGATTCTGAGTGAAACAATGAATGTGCTGGTTATACAGAGATGTCTGTGTGTGTATTTTTTTTTAATTTTGTGCCTGAATATCTGAAGACACATTTTATAACAGAAAACAAATATCAATATTGACTGCAGTTAATATAGTATGAATTTGAAACTAGTAAGTACTAAAGGAGATAAAAAAATTTAAATTCCCAGTATTTCTAAAAATAATTTGGAAAAATTGAAATAAAATTATGGAAAAACGAAAATATTTATGCAAGACCGATTTTCAATAAAATCAATTTTGATTTTTTTTCGCAATTCAAAACTGAATAACCAGAGGTACCTACTTATTTTTAATAAATATTTATTTTATATTATAATTTATAGACATACGCTATAATTATAAAAATATTTTGATTCTTTTTAAACTATTTGAACTATATAATATAGACATTTAAAATTTTAACTCTTTTAGTTTTTTTATCGATTTTTGTTGATAAAAATTATTTGTTTTTACTCAAAGAGACCGAAAATGTAACACAATATTCCTTTTAATATTTTCTTATAAAAACTAAAAACTATCGAAATGACATATTCACAGTTTTTTTATTGACAATGTTTTTTTTTTTTTATGTGTATATGTTTTTAAAAGACTTATTTTTCTTTAGTTTTTGAAGTATAAATAAAATCGAAAATATAATAAAATTTCGATTAAAAATAAAAATGTTCAAAGACATTCATAAAATTCCGAAATCTATTACATCAACTGTATTAAATATACTTATATACTTATATACTAATATACTTATATACTTAAATATACTTATATACTATCTATATAATATTGTTAAATGCACATAAATGGAGTTGATTCACGTTAGTCAATGTTCGGCAGTCAGAGGGCAGAGCCCTGACTTAAAATTTTTTTTGGTGACCTGCAATACCAAAGTTCCCGCGTTTAGATCACTGTGCTAAATTTCTTTTTTTTCTATATACGTACAGCTGTAACCGTCTCTTAGACAGGCTACAACATGGCACAATATCAACAATCATGGTATTGGTTTATACCACGGTAACAATAAATTAATAGTGGACATTGACGGACAAACTATAGGTACTCGTGCAACACGGACACACGTTATAAGACCTATCGTAATCGCACGTGTGATCTATGGAAACGTCCGAAAAGAAGTAATGATTGTAATTTTGATTTATGACTGCATTGTAATTTTTGAATGCGTAACTTGTCAAAATATAAAATGACGAAACATTGATGACAAATGTTTGTATTATTAAGATTTGAGAACAGTCACGAATAGTGTCTATGGATTAAATAATTTGAAAACAAATTGAGCACTTTCGAATAAAAGTTAGTCGACACATATAGTATTGTTGAAGGACAATTGACTATTTATTATTACGTACGATTTTCTTATTTTTGAATTTCTTCGCGAGACACACACCCGTGTTCCAATAAGAAATGGTGTTAAGAAAAAGAAATTAACTCTAGTTTGTAAAAGCTTTCATAAAGGTTTTTCAACTAGTTAAGTCATCGTTATCTTCGTTAAGAACGCTAAGTTATAAGTTAATAGTTAACAAACATATATTCAACAGTAAAAGATTTAAAGTTAAATAATACAGAGAAAAATACTGACATCACTCATCAAAAATAAATAATTATTTTTTATCTACCTACCTTAAGTGTTTTAGGTTAATGAACTTAATAATTATTAAATCAAGAATTATTTAATATAACAATATAAACATAAATGATATGTTTATTTTAATTTTCAATATTCAATGTAAACAGCGTGATAAAACTTAAAAATGTATTATATATATATATATATATATTGTATAAGTAATAGATAATATTATATGTAAGCCAAACTAAAACTAACTTTAATTAGTGAATCGTAATAAGCTGAATTGAAAGGTACATGATTATTTTACAATTAACTCGTGTTTATTATAATTTATAATGTTTAGTAATTTTAAAGTAGGTATAATGTATGTTTTATATTATCGCAGTGTAAATAATTTGTTTAAGCGTATTTTTACTATATTACATTTACAACATTATCGCATGCAGATACGTACTATAAACTATAAATCATATCGGTTCGTAAGTACGGTAGGGTAATACTTATATAATTATATGGTATAAATTAAACAAGTTTTCGTATGTAAATAGATAATAGGTAAAAAAATTATTTAGTACCCACATATACAATATAATAATTCATTGTCTTGGTCGAATTAAATTGGTTTAATACATACGTGTATTATTATGATATTCGCCAATAAAACGCACACCCATTGGGTGTATTGTGTAAGTTAGTTATTATAAAGTAGCTGAAAATTTATACTTATGTATTATTATAGGTATTATGATAAATGTATATGCGTATTTATCAGCCACAGTGCGTCCTTTGGGCCACCACGTCTAAATATGTGAATTGGGTATACCGCGATATATAATTTGCATAGGGTATCTAACCATTTTTTTAGAATACAATTGCGTCATTAAACAATATTAATACAACAATACAGGTTATTTGAACTATTCAATTGTTGTATAGTTTATTTTTATAGACACTCGCAACGATCGTGATTTTTACTCAATAGTATATTATATTCATTTGAAATGTAAATTGTACAACGGAATTATTCAGAACTGATGATATTAGAGATTATGATTTAATTCGTATATTACCAATCCGCTATTTTACTACGGTGGCTTCATTATAATTTATGACTTTTATGCATATACGACTGAGAAAAAAACACATAAATAATACAGGCACGAAAATATAATATAGGTACATGGCAATTTATCAAACATTCTCACTATTTTTTATAAATCAATGAAAGGTTAAAATCTAACCTTTATGTGAAATAGATTAATATTTAAAATTAACTACGTGTGACACGTTTTTGTAGTTGTAACATTGAATACGAATTTGATCTAATATCGTAATGTAAACGATTTAAATTTGTTATCCGATTTATAGACTAGGTATATTGCCGAATTAAACAAATATGGGCACAAATGTTAACATTTTAAAATAATCATCACGCTTACTAATTAACGGTTCATGATGCGTTTCTCAAAAAAGAAAAATTAAATTAATTTTTATCAAAACATATAACATTCTGACCAACGTTCATCAAACGTCCGTTATCGATTTAATATTATACTTTTATTATTATTTTATTTATTATTATTTTATTATTAACTTTCAGTTAAGAACCATCCTTAATTACTATAAATTGTTGAAGTTCATTTTTAATGCCGATGTAAATACCAATAAATCAAAATTTAAACAAATGATTTCTGAATATTATTAAATGTTTGTGGGTGTTAAGGAATAAGAATAATATAATCCACAATGATAGGCTCAAAGACATAATTGTTATGATAATTTGCAAATTAGAGTAATTAATTAATATTTTATAATTTAAAAACATTTTCTAATAAGTACTAGGCTAATTATTACGTATATTTCATGTAAAACCATGATATAGAATTATTATACATACTACATTCAAGTTTATAACCTAGAAATTACTCATTTGAATTTCTATTTAAAATATTTAGATGCATCAATATTTTTAAAAAAATAATCTGCTTAACTGTTAACTGTAAAAAATTGAAGATTTAAGTAAAAAAAAAAATTACACAGCCACAGGACACTTTTTAAATGGTATAAAAATCTAAGTACCTATCAAAAAAATATGGTTTTTGAATAAACCTACTTAAACATTCTAAAAAGCAGAATTAGAATAAATGTATTATTACAGGATAAAGCAAAGGATAAAACCGTAAAGGAAGGTGAGCATACAAGATGATATTTTATTCGGTACCTATACACTTTATAGATAACATTAATAATTTGTATTAATGTGTTATTCATGCTTGTTGGCTGATTATATAACTTTTGTTTTTGTTGTATGAGATATTGAAATATTATATTCGTATTCGTATTAGTTCGGCTATTTGTATAACTCCTACAGTCACGACCATAATAGACTACATGATAATAAATTGAGTATTTGTGGTTAGAAAAAAAGAACAATAAGATTGTACATTTTTTCAATATTTAAATTACACCGGTTAACATCAACGTCTATCAGAATGCCATAGAAAATTACTGCAAATTTAAAACAGCTTCATTGCAGCAATTTGATAACAAAATATTTAATCGGATTCAAATGTCCGTGAGATGAAAATACAATATAACATTACGTGCTTTGACCTCGTCTCTCCGGTATTGTGACGACGTGATCAGATAATAATATTAAACTATCACGAGTATATACATATGACAGCGTAAAATGAAAATTAAAACATGACGAATACGATAATGAATAAAAAAAAAACACCAATTTAGAAACAAATTGATAATAATAATCTAATCTTGAATATTTTCAAAAACCATTTGATTATATATTTGAGATAAGAGGAGATTAAATATATAAATCGACGATCAATTAGAAGGTACAATGCCCCTGCAAATGCATAATAATAAAGACTGCGTGAATTGTGAAGTTTATAGGCGTATAATACTTGTCCGTTTCTATTTATAAAATTAAAACAAAGTTGATTCAATTAGAATAAATCTATGGTAATATTTCAATATTTGACAATTACCATTAACAGTAATAAAGTTAAAAATAACTTTAGTGTTTCTTTTTTTATATAATATATACTTGACAAATTCAATAAAATAACTCATATTAATAAAATAAAGAACTTACCTTAAAAATGCATTTTAGAATGTTTTGTACACAATTGGATTTAAATTACATTTCAATGTTATAATAATACAAAAGTACTAAAAAATATTAACATATTTCAAAAAAATGTATTTATTTAGTCAGGTAAACATTATATAATACTTGTTTGAACATCTAAAGTGAGTACATACCTATACTTTTTTTTAAGCAATATCCATTCTATATTATTTGAAATATTTTTTTCATTTTATGCATTGTTTGAATTATTTAGAACATAGATAATAGTACATCATATTTTTTATAATAATAAAAATATGTCACTTACAGTTAATATTATAACTAGGAATTTCTGAGTTTACATTTCCATTTATTTTGTAATTTGATTACAATTTAATAAAACAAAAAAAAGAATTTAAAAATATTTAAAGTCTTGAATTATTGTTGTAGACTCTCTTATTGGATTAAAATAAATATGAAATAACATATTATGTTTGCAATAGTCTTTTTCATATAATAACAGTTTTTTTTAAAATTATTGTAAAGAATAAAAAAAACTAATTTTTGGATGATAATATTTAACTATAAGGTAATCAAAAATAAATTTATAATTTATGTAATAAATATTTTATAAGTAACTTTTAAAATAAGTGATTTACACATCATTACCGACTCATAATATAAGTAGAAACATTTAGATACTATTTCATTTTAATTCAAATGAAATTTAAATGGCAGAATATATTTATATTTCATCACTATGACACTATCTGTCATGAGCATTACTTATTGGATTGTCTTTTGCTTTTAGCTATTACATTTGAGCATTTAGCTACAAGCAACGGGGTGGCATTTAGAGGGTGACAAGTTATGCAATCTCACGCCTCTCGAGGCTTGTCCTTTAAAGGGCTTGTATACATTTGTCGAGTTTCATTTGCATACGAATTCCGTTCAAGAATAGCTCGCCAAGAAGTGTGCACTTCCTGCAACTACAACTGACGTGGGACGAAAATTCATTTTTACGCAGAAATTTATAAATTACATAAAACATACTTTACTAATACACATTTCTATATCAATAATATCAATAATATGCCATATTCTTATTGTTCTCGACTCAATCATTGAGGGTGGTAATTTGAAAAATCATCGGAAGTCGGTATAGTCACCCGTGAGAAAGATAAAAACAACTCGACTCAAATTTGGCAAAATTTAAAATAAATTTTAACGACATACCTGACTTGTTTGCAAAAGACAAAATAAAATGCCTTGTTACGCTAAAACCTTTATAATTTATACTGTTTAACATACAAATCTTAGAGTTATTAGAATCGATGTATATCCAATTATAAGTATCGGTTAATCATTACTTTTGCAAAAAAAAAAAAAACGTAAAATAAAATTTTTTTGGCATATTTTTTTTTTTAATAAACGTATTAAGCATTGCTATAAAAATATTTTTTTAAATTATAAACTTTAAAATTAGTAAAATAGTAAATAGTAAATTAATAAATAAAATAAATATTCAACTTTATTATTTTTGCTCGTCAATTTTACATTTACAGGCAATTATGGCGTTCGTGTAAAAATTGAATTATTTACATTGGTACATACTAATTAATACACATCAGCAACTATACCATTCATTTTTATTTAATTTAAATTTAAAACAGACATCGGCCAAGAGATAATAGGTATTTATACAATTATTGACTTTAGCAAATCCACTCTCAGCCACTCAATGCGTTCATTAGATATTATAGACATTGTTTTACAACTTTATAATATCTTTTAAACCTTTTTGTCATAAACACCAATACTTAAGTCCCTCTAATCATTTTAATTGTATTATTAACAGTTATCTAATATTAGTCAGTTGTTTATATTTATATTTTAAAGTACTATCATTATTAATATTTTGTTCTATTTTTTTTCTCGTAAATATCCATCGAAATAGACTAAGGGCATCACTCTAAAAAATTGTAAACTTTAAAAAAAATGATGTAATAGATAGCCTTGTAATGATATTATTACCACAGGTGAGCCTTCCTACGTCAGATCTTAGCCAGTATATTTATTTATTTTTATTTTATATTTGAAAATGATGTAACATTTGTAGTACCAAAAAGCACAGTACTTCAATACATCAATAAAAAAATAACTGCATTTTGACCTATAGTATATGTTTAACTGATTTCGACTATTACAATATAATATACTAAACTATACCTGCTGTATTCCTGTATTCGGTTTTACTTTACTGCCGACTATAGCCTATAACAGTTGAATCTAATTTCGAATGATTCCTGTAATGTGTCATTATTTTACTCGTATTTCGATTTCAGATTTGAAAATTGTATGTTGTAAGTCTTTACCAATTATAAGTCAAACACACCTTAGCTGTAATTAATTAACATTATAACGGGTAAACATGCGAACACTGACTTTTATTTATAATCGCTATAAATGGCGAATAAAGGTATAAGCCATTATTTCACGGTTACTCCAAAGTTCACAATACTTATATGCCTAGTGTGCAATACACATATAATAATATAAGAAATACGTTTTCGTATACATACAATCTAGCATAGTACATATTTTGTAGTCTCCCATTTTGTTTACTTGCGATAAGCATTGTACATTTAATAATTCCATGCAACCGTCGTTAAGAGCCCTATAGACATCAAATAAAACTGAGGCCAAAGTCCGTAGGCTTCACCCTAACACAGTATTGAATACGATTTCAACTGTATTGAACTCCAGAGATTTTAGAGTAACCTATCAATGCAATATAATATAATATAATATAATATAGCTAATATGACTGTATATTTTTAAACGCAATAACATTAAGTATATATTATGTCGGGTTGATTAATTAAATTAGCCACTACAGCATATAACAAATCAGGGAAAACTTATGAAATAATTCTGAACCAACAATCATTAATGAGAAAGTTAACAACTACGAAGTACAATAGTGGAATGGCCAAAAGGGGGCTATAGCCCTCCCCCCGTGTACCACGTTTCAGTAAAATACTATATAGGTATTTAGTATTTTACGACTTAAGAATTAATTAAATGTTAACATTAACAAGTGTTGCATAAGCGTTAAAAGGCAATATTTTTTTTTTGTTGATAGTTCTATCATATTTATAAGTTATCATTCAACAATCAACATTAAACGTTACATTTATAGACTTTCATGCTAACTTCTATAGTTTTATACTATACTTCTCAGTAATATAGAATTCTGTGCTACATTATCACAACTTAACCTTATCAGTTTTTTTACATAATTTTTTTCTTGTGGAATTTTTATCGCATATTATTAAAACCGTGATTATCACTATTATTCTTGTTTTTGGTAGTCATTGATAACTTAATTATGACATAAATAGTGTAAATTTAAGATTTATGTGGTACATGTTACCAAAATGGTAAACTATAAATTTTAAATTTATTTTATTTTTAACATGTTACCATTTACCTCTTCTATTCTTGAAAGAACATTTTCTGCACTGAATAGGATTAAAATCTATTTAAGATGTATCATGTCACAAAATAGACTTAATGGGCTAGCTTTGAAATATATTAACAAAAAGAAGATATAAATGAAAAAGAAATAATAAAGGGATAATTTCATAATTTGATGTCATTTCAAAACAACATTTCTAAAAAAAATTATATTTTTTGCTATTTTTTTTTACCGTTGTAATTTTTTAAGTTTTTAGTTTTTTGAATTAGTTACACTATATTTTTAATTTCATATTTAGAAGCATAATATTATTTGGTGTATTTAAATCTATAAAGATCAAATTTCGGACAAGTAAATCATTAATTATAAGTTTACAAATATAGTAGGTTTTTCTTATCAATTTAAAAGTTAATAAAATTGTAATTAAGTTAATTTTAACTTACCTAATTAATTTTTAATATAACAAAGTCATAAATAAAAATTATAAATTAATTTTTAACTTAACTAGTTGAAAAAAATCGTTAATTTGCCTAACTTTACTCATAACTAAGGAACCCAGGCTATTGTGTGACACATGCAAAACATAAAGGAGCTCTTAAACAATACGACACTAATAATATATTTAAGTATTTTTAAACATAAATAATATATGCCTATCCAGAAAAAAATTATAATATATACCTGTATCTAACACTATAAGCTAATAATTTATGTGTCATTAGAGCATGTACCTTTAAAAAAAATATACATATATTTATACAAACTTAGTATGTAAGACAGAATTATTATATACTAACAAAAACATTTATCATCACAAAGTATTTTTTTTTTTTACTTATATTAATAAGTATAAGTATAGTAAAATTTATATAACTATATATCGTTTATATTAATTTAACGAAGTTGAATTGTTTGTAACTTATTCCGAAGATACCTATAACGAGGTATGCTCAAATTGAAAAATGGACTTATGTCAGCCATCAATGTACTTGGTCTCATTATGGTAGCGTATGTGCTATATATTAATCATTAGCACAACAATTAAATACAAAATATTATAGAAATGAACTAATAGCGTCAAAATGCGCCTAAAACGTATACAATTGAATGTTATCATTATTCATTATATAGTATAGGTACACCGTCCGTGGATAAACTAATTAAGCGCATTGTATAAACAATGATTTCAGATATAACGACTATTTTTCCGGGGATGTTTTTTGAGTAAAGGAGGCATGCTATTTAATACTATTACCTTATTTTAAATAGTATATTATTTTGTAATTTGTATGCGCCGTACGTGATGCTCAAAGTATATTATTATTGTATTGTTCGCCACCATCTGGGATACAATTCAAAAAAATGTGATTTCGAGCGGAAACTCGATCTTTGCTGCACGAATGAGTTATCATATAGTTCGTATACTTTTTCATAAAATAAGTTTTTGTTCTAACTTTTTTTTATTAATTAATAACTTATAACTAATATACCTAAGCATTTAAAGTTTAGATGAGCGGTGTAGAGTATTACTGGAGTACCCCGCAAAATGTTGTCCACTGCTAGAAAATATAAAATTAAAAATACATAGAGTAATTAAAAAAAAACTAAGAAACTTAAAAAAATGTATAACATTGAAAAAGAGTAAAAAATATAATTTTTTTTCAGAACTGTTATTTTAAAATAACATTAAATTATTTAAAAAAAAAATTTCAAAAAAATTAAAGTATTTTGAAATAATGAGTGTATACACTCATAAATGGATTATATTAATTCACGTAATAGGTATTGATAAATTCAACAAATTTTAGTTTTTATTATAGATATAATACTCATAAACTTTAATCACCGATTAATTGTAGATTTTTTTTTTTTTACCAAACACTGTAACTACTATAGCAAGCATTGTACGTCATATGAAAACAGTAATTTGTAAATATATTATTTTAAAGGTGTGTGTCGTTATTTATTTATTTGTGCATCGTCATCATTCGCCAGTAAACCTAAAATCTCGATACTTGAGATGTAAATTTCGTATCTATAATAATTATAATTTAATTATTTATGTTTAAAAAAAATATTTTATAATAATCATTTTAATTTCAAATGCTCTGAACATATTACATTAAATAGGCCACTTATTTTAATATTATAGTTATAGCCCTCCGTTTGTCACAACATTCATTAATCGTCGTAAATTATTATAATTATTAAAGGCGCCTATCATAAATATTGATAATACATTATAAATTAACATTTAAAAATCAAAACTGTAAGACAATAATTAACAATCAAATACTACTACAGATTTCACTAAAAATAACTAACACACTCGGACACTTTATTCTTTAAACTTTAATCCAATTCACTTCCTGGAAACCCAATTCACCGCTTAAAATACATAACATAATTTTTAAAAAAGGCCGGCAAGTGTGTATCGTTTTGATGTATAGCAGGTGTTGAATGACCCATTATAATGAATGTGTTAAATTTAAATTCAATTATATAAAATTATTATTTACGAAAAACGATTCTGAGCAAAGACTGTCTGTTAGACTACATTACTATGTATATTTATGTTATTATTGTTATTAAAGTAATTCAAATTGCTATTATTATACAGTAGGTTGTATTAATTTTTACCAAAAACATTTGAAAAATGTCATAGTGTATAAAATATAATAGCATACTTTAAAAGTTTCTAACACTCACCAAAAGAAAAATTTAATTTACAACGAAACAACATACATCGTTATTTTTCATTTAAATATCTAATTTCTTCCAAGTTTGAATTTAAAATGTCTTTAAAAAACAATCATGTTATTATATTATTCTGGTATTTTGGTTACACTATTAACTATTTACGAGAAACCTTGTTTTAGTAAAAAAAAAAATACAGAAAATTTCTTATGTCTATAAATAACGCAAAAAAAGTAAAAATATATTGAACATTTTATAGTAAGTAGAAAATGGTAATACAAACATTTAGTATAAATTTCAAGTATATACGGTTATTTTTTTTTTTGTTTCACCAAACAACAAAATCATTTTTGTCAAAAATTGGCTTCAAATAAAAATTCTTGTTTTTTCCTTATTTTATTTTTTTTTTTTTTTTGATATCTGTCCCGAGGTCCCGACACGTTTAAAAACTATTGAAAATGTTTTACTTTTGATCCCCTAAAGTATTAACTAGATTCACTTTCCTACCAGAAAAGATTCTGATGTAAAAAATCGAAACACTTTTACTGCCCCAAAAAGTGTTGACAGACACAAAAAAAATTTTAAAAAAAACACACACATTATTGTAAAATTATTATACATTCATCAATAGTAATCACATTGGGTACTATCAACGGATAGGTTTTCCTTCATCGTGTAAATATCGAAATAAATGTACCTTATGATGAAAGTTACTTGTTTTGCAATGTATACAGATTGTTCATATTTCTCAGTAAAAAGAAATAAAAAGCTTGTGCACAATTAATACTTTTGTTCACATGATGTTTATGTGTATTTGTCATTTCAATAATGATTATTTGATTATATTGAATTAAATTAGTCGGTATCATATTAATTATCAGTTATCTATAACTCTTACTTCGTTTCAAACTCATAATATATTTTGATAAGTTTATTTATTCACATAAATCAGCAATTTTACTTATAGAAAACAATATTTTTTTCTTGTAAGTATATAGTTTCAAATAAAATGTAAAATTTTCTAAGGTATTCATTTTAAGCAATTCAATAAAGCATAGTTGACCATATTTTGTTATTTTCACTAATTAAAAGATATCTGACCATAATTTGTTGCGTCTCCATTCTCACGATCGTTTAAAGTCTAAGTGTTAACGTTCATTTGCTGTTAAATATACTTTCGCTGTGGCCATGAGTCACATCCAAAGCAATTATTATTTATTTTATAGAATAAAATATATTTGATAACATTAATCGACCCACGTTCCAATTAAACATATAATTGATTTAATGTACCTATTGATTTAATGTAACATTTAATTGATTATTATGTAGCATATGTTATATAATAACCAATTAAATTATTATCCATTTCATGTTTAATTTGATCGTTAAGTTAATCAGTATTAATGTGACATGCAGATGTATATAGAGTGATTTGACAAGCATACTCAATCTTATTTTTTCATCTAATGATGCATTTATATTCAATTGAAATATAGCATTTATATTAAATGTATACCTAAGGACCATAATTTCAAATATTTGGGGATTTATTTTTGCAATTTAAGGAGTATTAGTGGTTGATACATACTTTTTTCAAATGAGAACCATCCATTTTTACTGTAAATTGTCAAATAATTGATTTTTTAATCAATGTATCTGTATTGAAATTCAACGATTAGTTTTTAAATTAGAATTTGTATATTATAAACAACAATCCATTAAAATAGATTTAGAAGAAAATATGAGGCTATAATTATTATAAATTTATTAAAATTTTACCATTTTTAAAATTAGTTTTATGAGTTTAATGCAATATTGAGAAGTAAAGGTATAATTATCATCTTATCCTTAGTACCTAAAGTTTAAAATTAACTTAAAATTACTCAAAAACTATTCGTTAGAATATTTATTTAGACGAGTTTAAATTTTCAAAATAATTATCCGAGTAACAATTTTTGGTTAAAAAGGGTTTCATTTGACTATTCATTTCGCTATTTTCATTTGTAAAAAAGTCCATCTCCACAGAATTCTACCTACTATAATATGATGTAAAAAACCTATGAGAGTTTTAAAAAATAGTATTCGCGTGTTATTAATAATTTTAAAAATTGATTTTTGAATAATGCACATTTTTAGAGGATAAAAGTGGCTCGGCAATACTTTGTGAAGTGTACTCAATCATCCTGTATAACAGAAACCAGTCGAGTCTCGGCGCGCTTGCTGTGTTCTTTATTGTGGTTCAAACTAACTCCACCGTGGAAGATTTTTATTCATCACTTTGTTGGTACAGCTCATGATCGTCTTTAAATATAGCGAAATGTTATAATTATTTAATCTTAAATTCCGATCGATATGTTTTGTTGTTACAGTTTGCACGCGTGTGCTCGTATATGCGTTTATTGTTAAAACATCGTGTACGATTTTAATATGTATTCGCTAATTAGTTTTTAATAATAACGTGCTACGAGTAGATGATATATACGTACCGCTTGTAATTATTACTATAATAATATGCTATCAATATGTGACAACCGATTGTACAAATATTGACAAAAACGAAAACAAACATATTTTATTATACGCATGAGCGTAGCTAGGATTTCAATCAGGGGGGGGGGGCAAATTAAAACTCAATTTTTTTAAGTATTTATTTATAATATATATTTAGTTATAATTTTTAAATTATAACAATGATAATCGTCTAGAATCTTCGTAAAATCTGATTAGAATTTTTTGTTGTAGTTCTTCGTTTTTTTCATCTAGCAGTTTTATATCCACGCTTAGTATGCAGAGACTTAAAATAATTTACATTGTACACAATTAATATAATTTGCATTTATATGAAAAAAACTATTTTAATTTACCATTCAGACGATTTTCCGTCATCGTTGAACGCAACCAAATCTTTATTTGCTTAAGGTACTGAATGACCTCTCAAAATAGTACTGGTTGTACACGGTTGAGCTAAAGAAATATGCAAGGTTTGCTTTATTTTAGGGAAAAAAATATCGGTTTTTTCCACTATATCGCTAATTTCCATGTCTGATAATTTGCTTTTAGCAAGTTTTTTCTCCTTTCAGATATTGTACCACAATTCTGCTTCACTATTCAAGTCTTTAATTTGATAATAATCGGCAAAATTATTTATTTTGAGTTTAAATTCTTTGATGTTCATACCTAACATATTTGAAGAGTGTAATAAGAAAAGTGAAAAAGCTGGTAAGTTTTCTTCAGAAAATCTCTGTTTCAATGAGGATATTAATGAATCCAAGTATGGAATTAGCAATGACCTTTTCTAGAATTCAGCTGAATTTGATGCTGGAGGATTCGAACGATGTAGTCGTCCGGCAATTCTAGGAAGATTAATTTCTACTCCTGTATTCCGAGCTGTTATATTTGCAGTAGTTAAGATTTCTTGAATTTCCGTGTCAGAGTTTTCACGGTGATCTTTCACTATACCACTAATTTTGACATAATTTGAGTATTTCACCAAATTCAGATTTTTCGATTGCAGAGCATTCGCGAGAGGCTCTAATAATTTAGAATATTTTGATATGAGGATAACACTCATTATAAAAATAATTTTTTACATAATTTGCTACAGAATGCAATTAAAAAGCAACTTTTCTTGTTGGAGTGTTCCCATCTTTTGACAATTTGTCTAAAGCATGTACGATTATCTCAAAATTTTCTTTGAAAATTGAAATACTTCTAAATTTTTGAAACCATCGTGTCGCACAGAATGCTGGTATGTTTGGGATACATTTTTCTACGTAAAACAGATTCGCGAAAAAAGTTTATAATATCCTTTACCGTTGAAATTGTGTTACGTATTTCTGGAACACAATTTAAATCATTGACAACTAAGTTTAATTTATGACTTACATAATAAAAAAATAGAGCATGTGGATATTTGGCTCGTAAAATCGATTGCACTCCATTGATCTTTCCTGCCACAATTACGCAACCATCATAGATTTGTGTAACAAACTTCGTTCCAGAACTTCGTTTTGAATAAATTTATCTATTACATTAGCTATGTTGACAGCATCCTTGTCATATAATTCAATGAAGCCTAAAAATTTTTCTCAGATAGTCCTTTTCTCATCATCAAAAAATCTAATTCCAATAGACAATTGCTCTGTTCCTGAGATATCGGCGGTTCGTCTGTCATTATACTGAAAGCTACAGCCTGTTTGACATCATTCATAATATCATCTTTGATTAATGTTCCACTTATATTGATGATTTTATTCTGAATTTGTAGAGATGTGTAGATAGCATTTCACTTGCCCTTTTCAATATGATTTTAGAGATGCTGATTATCAGCTTCAATTTGCATTTGAATTAAGTCATAGAAAACACCTACATAAAAAATTAAAAATGCATTATTTAAATAATTTAATATTTTATAAATTTAATTCTTTTATCCAATTACCTTCATTTTGACCTTTCTCTCTTAAAGGTAGATCATGGGTTCCGCAAAATAATACATTTTAAATTATGGACGAAACAATTTTTCGATTTTTTTCTAGTACTTTTTGGTACCCAGATACCATCATAATATTTATATGTACTTCTTCCATAACATTTTTAGCTACTTCGGTTGCTCCTTGATGCTAATTATTAGAAATATAATTTCTACAACTCTCGTGCATGTCTTTATTGTAAAAGGTTTGATGATAAATGAACCTAAAACTCCTTAGACTTTTTTAGGTGGAAACAGAACACAATAGAAACAAAAAGTGCCTTTCAATAATTTAGAATACGCAAGCCAAGGAGCATAGACCTGCAACCAACTGTGGTTAAATTTTCTCTTTGATCCAACAGCATCTTCAGCAAAACTTTTAGGTGGTGTCTAACAACGTTTCAAGATATCCATTTTTTGAGATTTTGATAAGACCGTTCCATTTACGTAATAAAGTAATTATAAAATTTGTAATAATTTTATAAAATATGGTAATAATGTATAAATATTTTTCTATTTATTTAAATCATTTTCACAATTATCTTCATTTATAGGTATTTTAAGAGTTGAAGGATCTGCATTTCCAATATTGGGTTATAAGAAATGGAAGGTTCGCTGGAAGATTCGGGAATTGGATCTATTTCTTTATCACTTTCGTTATTACTTATTTAGGAAATTTTTTTTTCTGGAGTTAAAAAATTTAGATTAGAGTCTAAACTAATTTTAGGCACGGGATAATAACTTACCGTAAACTAGTTAAATTCAATAATAAATTAATGCATACGAAAAACTATTTTGAGACAAGACGGCAGCTACCGTCTCGACTTCTAAGGATATTTCATAATTAATTAATATTACTAGGAATTGTTTAATAGTGATTTATTTTTGTAATTGGCAATAATATGGTAGGTTGAATAAATTTTGACAAAACATCACATATTCACATAATATATTACATAATAATTATTATAACATTATATAAATTCTAAAATACGTATATGTTTATAAAACGGTACTAATAGGTTTGTAGAATAAATAGCTTAATATTATTAAAAATATCTTAAAAATGCTATTTTGCGTAAAAAATAATATGTACTAACTACCAAAAAACTTTCGTATGTCCATCCTGTACACTGTACAATAATATTAAATTTAAACTTTATTCTTTAGTGTTTGTTTACGCGAACACAGAACGACACGTACTACTGCACTATATTATAATAGATATGCATTTTGAAAAAGTAATTGGTATAATATCCTCTAATATCGACATTATCGCACAAAATGATTAGCGTTAAACTCGTAATTCAAATAATCTACAGATAGACTAATCGAGAAAATATAAAACAATTACACTTGTAGATTACACTTATATCTTATTTAATATTTCAATTTTAATGTAAAACTTACAAGTCTGGTATAAAAAAATAGAATTTAGTTTGAAGCGCAGAGGGGCAAGTGTCCCTCCCTGCAATACCCTCGCCAAGACTATGATTATACAGATTTATTAATACTCATTAGTGACTATTACAGTCGACATATGATTTTTTATTTGTACACATTGTACACGAATAATTATTGTATTTATCGGATGTACATTATTTGCATACGCTTTACACACTTCAGGCACACAGTCTACATCGACGTATGCATCACACCAATTATACCGCTAATGTGATTAAAGTTTATTGAGGTATTGATAAATTTTTACTATTAATACTTCTATTTTTTGTGGCGATATCGCTACTATATTGTAGGGGCATTTTTAATACACTTATATAATAGTAAGTAGAATACAATTATTAACTTTTTTGAACTTTTAATCTTAAAACAATGATGCATTTAATATTAATAGTAACTTCATTATGTTTATCGAATATTTTATGCATTATAATAAAATCTAATCCATACTTAAAAGCATACCTACAGCTCGTTTTATCTATATATTTTTGATTGAAAAGAGTTTGTCAACAATAGTATAGTTAAGAAAAATTTAGTATTACGCTTCACGCTTTGTAAGCTTTAACATAACAGAACGTCAGCTTTGCAAATTTAATGTATTATTATCATAACCTATATGACAATAATAGAAAAAAAAACGTTTAAGCAATAAAAATGATAGCCTGTTAATGCGTTGTGTAATTAATTTTATCCTTGAACTGGGAAAGAAAACGTATGTCATTATTATTGAATTAAGTATAAACTTATAATTTAAAAACAAAATTGATAAACAAAAAATAACAAAGGTCGAGTTATGAGGAATTTACTTAAAAAAAAGGTACAATAAGTGGAATTTACAATCACCCTAATTTCGGATGAAGGCATCGGAAACCTCAAAACCAGAACAATCCTGATACCATTGACTTGAATGATATTATAAAAAGGTTAGTGTTTTAAAATATCATACAGACATTTCGCACACATATAAATTTACCTATTTACTACCTATCTAGGTACAGTAAGATCCGTCACATTATTAATTAGTTTTCCAATCACTGTTTTCGTCACCGCTGACACAAATTATCGTTTTCATTATTAACATTTTACTAATATTTTTCTGTATGATAAAATCACTACAGGTTACTACTTAGTTTTATTTATTTCTAAGGATTAAAATTTACGATCAACACGACGAGCCCATAATACACGCACATACCACTGAATAGGCGAAAAAAAATTTTTTTTAATCTATTCCGTGCCACTATTATAAGTATTATCATCAATCACAGAAGAACTAAAAAATTAGTAAAGTAAATTACAACGGATATGACGTATGCAATGAATTTGAGTTCCGACTTGATGTTCGTGTGACCCGGGGAATAGCCACATAAAACATGTATAATAGGTACCATCATATAAATTTGAAATATTATTCTTTTATTAAATAAATCATATATTACTCTAAGCCTAAAAACTAAAAATACATACTTAAGTAGTAAGCATTTGAAATCTGATGAATCATTTTGTATGATAGCGATGTTTAATAAGTTTGGAAGCTTTTTTATAAGTCATAATATTCATGACGCATAGTAATTTAAACGATATCTTAACTCATTAATAAGATATTAATTTAAAATAGTGGCTTATCACCAACATAAGATAATTGCTGAATAGTAGACTATCTAATATATAGTATAACAACAAGTACCCAATTGGAATAATGTAAGAGTTATTTGAAATAGAACAATCTATATAATTTTAATAAAAATCTCAAAATCCACGTGAGAGCATCTTTTTAAAATGCAAATTTTAAAATCCATTCTCAGTATACATGGTGGTACCAAAATACCATAAAAATTTCATACTTCTAGATATCATAGTTTAGACTCTATGTTTATCAGTCAGTCAGGTCACGTTTGATTATATATAAAAATACATCTTCGTATAAAGCCAATAATAATAAAATTAAACGTGAAATGAGATTGACGGGCCAACATTATATTGTTAAACCCTCTCCCCATACGAAATTTTTTTCCAAAATTGTGAAATTCCAATTTGTAATTTTCCAATATTAAAATTTTAGTACCTACTTTACATATTGCCATATAAAGTTTTATTTTTCATAACACTTACTAAAGTTTACGTTTATTATTCATAGTTGCTCTTGCAGTGCTGTCGAAATTAGAATAACTCATAAATTATTATACATGTTTAAAATATAGCTTATATATTTTTATCTATATCAACCGCATAATGTTGAAAAAAATAATAATTATTTGAACTATAAGTGCATTCAAATTAATTTGATATTATTATCAATACGCAAGTCGTTTGTATTTAATTATGACAAAATGTGTATAATCATAATTTAAAATAATAAAACATTTGATAATCACGATGTTTGATAATAAATTATAATTATAATATATTTTTTTTACTAAATCACAATAGGTTTACAATAAAAAAAACTAAATTTAACAAACCAATTTATGAATATAATAATTCATAAATTCATAATTACATTTTGGAGTTAACAAGTTTTTTACAAAAAAATATTGCGTTAAAATGAATTCCCGCAGTAAAAGGTTAAATCATTTAAGATAACGATGAGTTTATGAATTAAAAGTAAATGTTTTAATTCGAACTGATTATGTTTATAGTTCGTAGTTCGTAGATTTCAAACAGTAAAATATATATTGTTTTCCAAATAAAATCCTACATGACCTTGAGGAATGACATACATAATAATGTCTAGAGACATGCATATACGATAAATTTACTTCCATTTTTTAAATAGTTAATGTTTCAGCACTCGAATATTGATCATGTGTCACAAAGTATTAATATAATATGCGGATACAACATTGTCTTTCGGAAATAAAACTTACATAACATAATATACATTTAAAATTTTTAAGTATAACAATATGCACTTACTTAAAAATCAGAAAACACGTTGATTGAATGCGTGAACTTGACTATATTTTATAATCACGTGTTTGTTTCTTGTGAATAGTCAAACCACTAAATCCGAATAATCCCGTTAGATTATAATTAAAATTTATCAACAATAATAATCAAAATTATTATAAGTTCCTAAATCCAGAGTCGTCGTAAAGGTGTTATATTTTGCGTCGGTGGATACCATGTCATATAGGTAGGTACCTAAGTATAATATAAGTAATTTAATTGCAGGGTTACACATGACTCGACAATGATACGCCATGCAAATTATATAGATTTTATGTGTTTCGCATTTGCGGAATCATTTAACATTGAGTTTAATTGTATTCTGTTTACCTTCATGATATAATTGGCGTTAATTCCATTTCCGCATACACTTGTCGTCGTTAAATCTAACAGTAATATAATTTATTTTTTTATAATAAGCTTGTCTACTATTTTTCATATAGTTTGGCAGTATCTATATAATTTTTTAAACGTTGACAATTTTGAATTGTTAATATGATGGGCAACTGTGCGTCTGAAACGTTAAATATATATATATTTATATACCACATGTTGTTGTTATAGGCACGCGTAGTCAAACGAACACGAATATCGTACTTGCGAAACGTACATAAAAACTGAAAAATTGATAACCCTGTAGCTGCGCGTATAAGTATATTATAGTCGTTCAAACGGTCGAACCAGTTCAATCGTATGTTTTACACTTTTCTTTAATATATATACGACACGTATTTCAATTAGATATATTATACCTATTATATAATAATAATCATCACTGTTCGAACATGTAAATTATCACTTCGACACTCGCAAGGCGTATATTATTATAAAGTTGAAATAAACGCAGACGCGTCTGCAGTAGATGACGTAGACGAAAATTTCGTGAGGAGATCATCATAATATTAAAACTCGTTTTAAATAATTCTTTGTAATATATTTTCACCGCTCTAGAAAAAAATGCAAGAGGGTTTTATCCCCCCCCCTTTCCCCTCCCCATCCACTTCACGCCATTCGATGACTATATAAAACATTTTTTCTCTTATAGAATATTTTCTTTTTTTAGACGAAATTTTATTTGTTACTGAAACTCCAAAACAGACGACTCCACTTTTTCAAATCGTTTTATCCGATAAAATACCGTATAAAAAAATCAAAATAATGTGGTCACGCGGTCGTATCGACATCTTTTTTACTCGGAATCCGCCGCACCAATGTAAAACCGGTGTGCTGCCGGATTATTTCATTTTTTTCATTTTTACGGCGCACCCACGTGACTGGCGAAAACGTAGACGGACGAAACATGTTATGACTTGCACGGGAAAATAAATCGTCGACGACAGAACCCCACGTGGTGTGCGCATGTGTCGAGAATTTTACCCGAAAACGAGGAAAAGAATCCGACGGTCTCTGCCACGTATAGTTGGACATGATCTCAAGGTCCACTTGCAATATTGTATTATTATCATTATTTTAATACCAACAAGGCGTACAACACACGTACATGGTGTTACGTACAGGATAATTATTTTAAATGAAATCACTCATTATCTCGAAGAGTATTAATGTTTTTGGGGTTTTTTTTTTTTTATAAACGATTTAAGTCATTGCACAACATTGTTTTTGACTAATTTTTATACAGCGATTATGACTACTGGTTCAAAATTCGATTTTTATATAATTTATATATTGAATATATCGCTTTTAAAGAAAAATATCACGAAATTACAGACCTATTAGGTACGTTCGCTGCTGTCATACGTAAAAGTAAAAAACTCAAGAAGAACAATAACTGCGAAAACCGTAAAAAATGTAATTCTTTTGTGTTGAAAAACGAGGTCTTATCGTGCCAAACAACTGGATTTCCAAAATCTTTAACGCTCGTCCGGCGTAAAATTACTGTGTTTACCATCAACGGAATCACCTTGTATAATACGTCATGATGTGAATCGCGATGGCCGCGCGCCGTCGAGAGATTATCCCACTCCCGCCTCGGCCTAGTGCGAAATATATCACTACGGCGGCACTATAATATCTACCTACCAATATTACAAAGATATATGTATAAATATATCGTTACGATATTCTTTCGCTATCAAATTCGTGTCCGCGGGCGACCTGCGAACACGCCGTAATAGAGCCGACGACGCACTATACCGTTGCTCGAGCTGCAGATTTTTTTTTTTTTTTTTTTTGTCAATACTGTAACAATATAATATAATAATATCATATTATTATTATTATTATTATTGTACACGTTATAATATCACACGCGTTACGCGATTCGCGGTCTTCTCGCACTCCGATCGCGGTGTATAAAAATGTTTTTGTGCGCTTATATTGTGTTATATTTCAGTATATAATCGTCGTCACCGTTCTTAGACGTATACAATATCTGTATACGCGCGCACCGCAGCAACGCCGTCCGTATCGTATTATAATATTGTTTAATGTTATTATTTTAGAGACAATCGCACTAAGTGCGCGCGATCGCGTCGGTTTTTGCTGCTCGTCTTCGTCCGTCGCGGCCGGATTACCGTAATCGGTGTGCCTCTACTACACATGCAGCACAATATTATATAATATTATATTTATATTTTCGTACAAGACGTCAAACGTAATAAATTAAAGACGATTCCATCAAGAAAAAAATTTACACTCGGCCGCCAGTAGATTTTTTCGCGGTTTTACGGTTTTTTTTTTACCATCACACGAAGATTTCTCGTCGCACACGATGCGGTGACCGAGACCGTTGTCGGCAAACGTCTTCGACTCCATCTATATTGTACCGCAGCAAAGACATCGTAATATTTGATACGGTAAGTTTTATTTTGTTCATTTCAGTTTTTACCCCACGCACAATGTCCAAAAAAAATTGAGCTTTCCGTCTTTGCGTACTGTCGTATACTAATAATATAGGCTACAAAAAAAAAATTAAAAATTGAAAACATTGTTTATCCATGAATTTTTTATACGCACAACACATTTATTTAGAATTTAGTTTATTTTTAGACTTACATAATGTACTATACATTTAATATTTTAGTTTACAAAAATCAAAAAAAATAATTATCAATTATAATTTTGATCATTTTCAGTGTCGTTTTAATAAATTTTTTTGAAGAACTTTGGTAGTATTTATAAATGAAAAGTTTATTAAATAGTATTTAATAAGTCAATTTAAATAATTATATCATAAAAGTTCCGATTGCAATGCATTTATAAATACATAGATCAACTATAATATTATAATATTGCAATAATTTTTAATAATTGCATTCATAGATCAGCTAGTATTTGTTTTAGAATAAAAATTAACAAATTGGTATAGATATTAGATCACTTCACGCAAGCATACGTGTTCAATTATATTTAATATAAAAGCAATCAGAATGAACATAATTAACTATGTTTTTACGTTAGTCTTTCAAGTATAATTGATTAATAATTATTTTAATATAGAAAATACACATTTAAAAATATTAGTATGAAAAACAAACAACTATCAAATTTAAATTCAAAAACTATAACTGTTTATGGTTGCTCATATTTGGTATGTTGGTTCTGATGTTTGGGTCAAAACTTACGCTTCATCGTGTACAGCTAAAAACCGTAAAAAAATAATACTAAATAGACCAAAATGTACATAAGTTATCAAAATATGTTTCAACAATATCTTCATAATGTATGATAATTATAAATTTCGTATTAATAAATTATATAAACACAAAAAACCTTGTTAGTTTCAAGTGTCTATTGAATTGGTATTTTTAAATTAAATCAAATTGTAAACTGTTGTAGTTTAAAGCAATAAATCATTGCATACAAAAAACTATTCTGAGCGGAGATAATCTGTCAGCCTATATTAGTATTATTAAGTTTATTTTATATGCATATTGTTATTATAGTAATATATTTTATTAAATATTATTACGGTATATAAATATATGCAATAGCTTAAATGTAATCTTAATATTTTGAAAATATCACTGCGTATAGTAAAATATAATAATATAATACAAATTTAAAGTCCCCGCAGACATTTCTTAATTGCAACAAAATGACTAAAATCGTAATTCTTTGTTTAAATATCGAAAAAATATCGTCAAAATTTGAATTTCAAATGTCAATTCAAAACATATGTGACAATTGATAATGTGATTTTTAGACTTTTAGGTTTCAGTAATAACTACTTATGAGATTAAAACATTTTTACTGCTTTAAAAAGTGATAATAAACAAAAATGTTAATTTTTAAACACAATTCATTGTAAAATCAAAACACTTATTGCTCCACTCAGAATCTAAAACCTAATATGGAAAACCACATTCCAGTAATCACGATACGATTTCTAAACGTTTATGTAATTTATGAATAAATTGAAATATGACTCTATTGTCTAACAAATTTAATTTGTTCAACTTTATATTACTGTAATTATTAAGCCTTAATAAATATTTGCCACCAATAAATATTGACATTTATCTGTATATTGTACACTCATTAGTCGTATATAAATTGATAAGTATAACATGTAGGTAATTGGGGTTTTCTATAGTGTTTGTTTTTACAGTCAATATTTATTTTTTAAACTTGATATTTGAAAATTGAATTTATAGGTATAAATTAAACAGTGGAAATATAATATTTTCAAGTTTTTACAATTTTGAGGTGGTTGATTTTTACGATAGATTTGTCCGTAAAAAAAAACTAAGAGTTGAACTATAAATGTTCCTTTATCAACTTCCAACTTAACCTAACTAAAAAATAATTAACTTACAGTTATAGTGTCTTTCTAGAAAGACAAAATAAATAAATCAACTTATAGGTTTTGAAAGAAGCCATGCATAATGATATGGATTAAAAAAAAAAAAAAAAAAAAAATGTTTTTTATGTATCTAATGTCACCTTTAAGATCTGAAAACAACGATTAAATCTAGTTGGTATTATGGAGATCAAAAATAAAAATTCACAGTAGAAATTTTTCAATATAATCAAGAAAAATAATAACAAAATGAAGAAATGCTGTAATTTTTACGCAAAACTATTCTTCGAAAAAATCAATATTAAACTTTTGTTTTTATAAAAAAATAATAATAACATTAAATATCACTTGGAATTTTTCACCAATTAACATCTACTAGAAATGAAATAATTTTCAAAATATTTTTGCTCTTTTGTATTTTTATATATTACTTATTAGAAATTGTTGGCTTTTTTCAGTAAACTGAAGTGACTTTGATAAATTTTGTTTATTTTTTATAATTCTTTAATGAAGATTTTTTTTTAATATTTATGTTACAGATGTCAAAATAATGGCGTTGCATCAATTTCTTTTTTTACAAACATTCCTAAAAATTGTTTTTCAATCATCAGTGTTTTTTTAATTGTTTTGTTGAAATAGCTACGCCCCCAAATTTCGTATGACTTTGATACTCACAATTGTTTGTATGCTAAACTAATGGTAATGCTATGAAATTTTGTCCCATTTTGAACTATGGTATTGATAATCACGATGATGACGAATAATAAATGCAAGCGATTAATCAGCAAACGGGTAGGTATATAATATAAGGTATTACAGAAACCTAAAATTATCCGTTTTTCCAAATAGCTGATTAAATTGTACGCAAGTGTTGAATACGACAACAGTCGGTGTGCAATATATGTCACAGGCACCTATGTATTTCATATACTCGTATTATACGTTTCGTTGTTTTTTAAATATATGTGCTATGTTCTATTTGTTTGTGGCGTGGATTTCTATTATTTTAAAATGCACAGCGCATCAAAAGTGGCCGTAACCCGCGGGGTATAGCAATCGTGACAAAATAATCTCAAATTTCCACAAAGCTCGGCAGAATATTAATTATTATTAAATAGATTTAGATCTGTTGTCTGCGTCGATACACTATATATACATACCTACTTTAAACATAAATACATACAAGTACACGATAGTAGCAAGTATATCTACACTTTTTCTAATTAAGTGCGATAAAATCAAGTATAGCGTCTATACGTAAGCGTGGGTTTAATGCGCAAATACGATCATAGGATAGTTAATATTATGCAGCTTTAGGAATAAATTCGGTATAATTGGAAAAAATATAATAATTGATAAAATTATAAATATATTAATAGATAATAACTATTTTATTTTCTGTGACCAATGACAATCAATATGAACAAAATATTTTTCCTTTTTCTTAAGCCAAAAAATCTGTGTGTGAATTTTGCATTTTTCTAAAAAAATTGTCTTCGAGGAGTACATCCTTGGGTATAGAATATCCTATGTACCAAATTTTAAAACCATGAGTGTAATAGACTTGGCTGTTGATCGCTTACAAAAATTATAATAAATAGTTATTAATTTGCAATAAAAATATGTAATCTTGGTAAATGATGCTATATTACTTTCGTAATAAATTGAAATTCGTTTTAACTTAACTTCCTTATTATATAATGCATCGCCATATGGTGAGCATACATCGGTATTCTCACTTCTACTTCGATGTACGTTGGAGTTTAATTTTTTATAGGCACTAGGTAATTACTATTAAGACATTAGGTATACAATGTTCATATAGTAATATATACGATTAATATCGAAATTTTCCCTTGCGTGTATTGTATTTATACAATCTAACTGAATCTACGATTTGAAAGTTTTATTTTTTAATCTAGTATTGACTTTTTAAGACTAACTGAATCATATTTATTGTTTAACCCAGAACAAATTAAAATAAAGATTGTCTAATTTTTATCATTGAAATTAAACGAAATTGTAAAAAAAAGACCACCATGATAACAATTCCAAATAGCATTAAAATTAACTACTTCATATCGTAATGCTGACTTAATAATTTGAACACAATACGATTACAATGCATTTTTATATTCGAATAATATCGATGATTGTATTTCATTAGATAAAATTTTATTTCTGAAATTGATAATTCAAATACACATATTATAGACCAACATAAAAAAATGTAATTAAAAATAATTATGGGCCTTAAGTTGAGACACATATTTAACTCGTGCATTTTATTTTAAAATTATTATGGTAAAATATACAAAACAAATTATTAATATTAATTTGTAAGTTTGTTTATTTTTTTTTTTGAATAATATAAAATATATATATCTACATACGATTTATGCTGTCGCCTACTACTGAAACTTACATAGCAAGCAAATTGTTTTATCTACATAATACAATATTTGAAATTTCAGAGAAAAATACAGATTATAGGCCAAAGAGGAAGAGCACATATGATATAACGATGCTAAATCAGACGTTTCTTAAATATATATAATGCAAAGCGATACCTACTCACTTCAAATTTCAATACAGAATATCTAACCTAAACTATCACTGATAAAACACATTAGTTACATAATCTAAAGCAAAAATGATTAGATAGAAGTAATTTTACCAAATAATTATTACTTATTGCATAATACTTTTGAAGAAAACTCAATATTTTACTCTTTTTTTTTATCTAAAACACAATTATAAAGTAAATTTTAGCATTTTTTTTTATGCCAGTTTATTTTTAAATTTCATATTTTTATGTTGGATGATTTTATTAAAATAGATGGCATCGTTGAATAATGTATTATCTTAAAAGGCATAACTAAAAAAAAATTTTATTTGAAAATTATGATATTTCAATAATAGTTTGAACTTGAGCAATTTTAAAGAAAATCAATTGCTTCAAGTCTTATTATATGTTTAAATTAGGAATATAATATTATATTTAATGAATTATTAATTAAAATTATAATGCAAATGATAATATTTTATAAACATATTTTCTGAATATAAAATTGATCTAAATGTGCTGCAGTTTTATAAATGGCCCAACCCTTCTTGGTACAAAAATGCTATGCCCATCCCCTCATTAACTGTCCCAAATTCATAAACTGAGTAAATAGTCTGATTATTTTAAAAATTCAAATATAAACTATCTAATAACGAATTTAGTTAAACTAGTTAAATTTGGCGACATACTTCAAACAATAAACGAATATTTGAAAAATAAACAAAAAAAAATATAATACTAGGTAAATTATTAATTATTTACATTTTACCATTTTATTAAAAATATAAAAATATAAATATATATATATATATATATATATATATTTATACATATTATTAATTAAAAATAAATATTTTTAAATCATAAAAAAAAATTGGTCTAAATAATTTTTGTGGTGACACATATCTCGACTCAAAAGCTTTATAATATACGTTACATCACGCATCACACCAGTATAAAGCCAAAGTAATAGACAATAATTTTAGTTATTCACGGATGAATGATGAAACTTGTATAAAATGTTACAGTTTAATAATAATATTAAATAAACATTAATTAATAAAAAAAATATATATATACTATTTTTAAAATATTTTAAATATTTTATATAAATAAAGAAATTGATATAGTAATCAATTATCAAACATAAGACTAATTTTGAAGCAAAAAAAAAAATAATAATATTAAATTAATGTGCCATATTTATTGTTTATATATTCACATTGCACACATAAGATAATTATTCCCATGAATTTTGACAAAAAGATAATGTAAAATATAAAAATATGTTACTATTAAAATTAATACATTCAATTTGTATTTCCAATTATAAAACATCATGAAAACAGGTGTCGTGAAAGAAATTTTACAGGATCGTAAGGTATTCTTTTGATGGGTACAAACAAACCGTCCAAAGTCGTTCGAGATTAATAACGTCGTATCTATTACTACAGACGGGTTAGGTTAGGTCATACTATTATAGCTTTAATCTGTAAAATATGTTGTGGAGATGAATTCACTTTCGTATAAGTGCGATTTCGTCTGGCACCGAAAATAATTTTACGAATACAAACCATTTACAATCGACTGAATAAATAGCGTATTATTGTACAAATAAATGCACGAAAATGCACTATGCACAAATAGTGTTTTGTCAATTATTCCATATCGTCAATGGACAATATAACCGTCTCACAATAATTTGTAATACCAATTAGTTACATAGGCAAGTAGTATAACCGTAGTAGTATAAGTAACCGTTATATTATTAGAGAATCAAACCTCGCAGTAGGGTCTGTTTGTAGACTTCCTTAACTCATTCAGATTTAGCCAATAAAATATGTTTTTTTTAGAAACACGACAGAAAACCGTAAAGGTGTATTTTTAAGGGGTGCGTTAGAAGAGGAGTCTAAGTAGGTTATGAATGCGGATTTAAGTATAGATCAAAAAAAAATTGTTTCGATCTTTTTCCACATCGCGGAACAGTCTCCAAATAGAAACCCTTCATCTTGATAAAAAAATAATAATATTAAGACCTAAATAAAAATAAATAAAAGTCGTGCTATATATTTAAGTATACAGATGTCCTGTAATCAGTAATGCCATTAAAATATTTAATTGAAACAGACTTTTTTTGATTCTACACTTATAAAAATTATTAGATTCTGTGCAAAGTGATAAATGTATTGATTTATGTTAATTGTTTTTAATAACTACTTTTTTTTTAACATAGATCCTTGAGATATAATAACATATATTACTGAGCATTACTGTACAATTTTGAATACCAAAAAAAAAATATAATAATAATAACAATAACAACAATTTTATATAAGGTCATTAATACGTTTAACAAAGACTCATCTTGACGGTAAAAATTTAAAAAAATAATAATGATTATGGTAAATACTACCAATACAAACAGTAAATATTATTAACAACAGTCCTTGGATGGTTCATATTACGAGATTAAAAACTGCCACGGCCCACAAGCATAAGACTGTATAATAATTTTAACATTTACAACAAAATAATTTAATACAAAAATATAACAAAACATTATAAAAATATTTATATTTTTATGGTTAATTACAAGAGTAGAAACCATAAGATCTTTTCCACAAATCAAATTCTTGATTTAAAGCTATATTATGAAAAAATTCATGTAATGACTTTTATAAAATGCAATAACCCTATCTTTTACAATTATTCACTTAATGATACTTCTCTTAATCGTATTCTTTCTCTTCAAAGACACTGAAATTTACGTTACTCCTACCTTAAACTCTGATCATCAGATTAATGTCACCATTAGTAAGATTCTCAAAGTTTTATGTTCATGAAGCGTTGCACTAAAATATTAGTTTTGCCGACTGTTTCCATATGATTTATTTAGCTTTGTTTAGCTCAGTCTTTTTGGAGTATAGAGTGGTTGTTTAGTACAATTATTTACGAATTGAATGTATACAAAACAAAAAATGTCTCTCTTACGTTGCCCATATCAAAAGATTGAACACCATGGCTGGATTTAGGGCTCGGCTTGTAGGTCTCACGCACAGAGTTTCACACCACACATGTTTATATGAAAAAAAAATATCTGAGTATTTGAATTCTATACTGCGTTCATGCTATTGATTTTATAATAATAAAAAGATAACTAGTGCTGTACAAAAATATGTTTCGTTCATGGTAAAATCCCCTGTCATAAATTAATATTGTGGGTGAGCGAATACAGTGAGTTTGTGTATTTGGTACATCGTATAATGTGAAATTGACATTGTAAGTAAAGGTTTACGAAGTCTAGATGTAAACTTGGATATTCTTATTTAGAATTACTAAATGAACTTGTCAATTTTTTAAAAAATGATTGAAAAACATCGATTCAACACAGTTAAATTGAAAGTTAAAATATTTACCCAACACATATGTTACACATATACAAATGTCAAACAAATTTAAAACACTTAAATATAGAAAGAAAAATAAATGTTCGCTTACTAAAGCAATGCTAACATATTACAAAATCCCAAAGAGGATTTTAGATGCTCTCATTTTTTAGTATTAATAGTATTAGGATGGTGTTATGAATCAATCACTCAACGGTTTAAACAAACTTCGAAATTTATCGTGTTTATTTTATTATAACAAATTCGAATTTGAGTTGTTGATAAGTGAACTTGACTGTGAGTTTAAAAGTCTTAAATATCTTTATAACCTACTCAAACATTTGAAAAATAATTTCGATAATAAAACTTAATAGTTTATTGTGAAGTAAAAACAATATCTAATAGTATATAATATAATAATATTATTATGCTTAAAAAAAACATAGATTGTAAATAATATCTACTATTGGTTATAAAATAAACAAAACAACTGATGAAAATTTATTTTATACGTAAAAGTTTAAATAAAATGTACTGAAAATGATTAACTAAATGATCCATTACCATATGATAAAATATTTTACGTTAGAAACTTTTTTCTTTCATTTGGTATGTCTTATAACTAAATATATTCACTGAAGATCGGTTAATGATATGCATATATCATTACATATTCCCTTAAATTCACTTCTTAATAGCTGAAACATTGAACTTGAAACAATTATTTTTCCATACTTTAATTACACGAGACAAATTTTGGAGTTTAGACAATACATAACAATTAAGTCTTGCTTTCACGCAGTGAACGCCAAACAAATATTAGACAAAATATAAGCTTTAAAAAACCATTTTATATTTTGGTTCAAAATTTGAATTAAAAAAAATATGTACTTATACATAATAAATTTCAATTCAGTACAAATTTATTTTAAAAGCAATTACCCATATTTGTACAGGAAACAATAATCTACAATTTAAAATTTAAATGTATATTAGTGATGAACATTGTGTACTGTTAACAGCTATTTGTTCTATTTAAACTGCAAACATCAAGGTTTAAATTACAGTTAATTTTTACAAAGACTTTCCTTATCTAAAACTTCAAACAAATTTAAAATCAATAAAATGAAATTATAACTTCAGTACCAATAATCCATGTTATATAAGCTATATGGATAATCGTTGTATTAGATATCATATTTATTTAAAATTTTGGGTATCAATATCTGAGAAAATTCCGCTAGTAAATCGATAAAAAAAAAAAAAAAAACTAAACTAAATTTAATTTAAACGTCAACGTATTTAATTGTTCAGATTTCCAATATTCTCTGATTTGATATTTCGTATGAATAACTACTATGCCACCTACGCATGTAACGATAAAATATAATTATTAATACATAAATACAATGTGGATATTTTTTTCAGTTACATTAAATTATTATTACGGACGGACATAGTTTATTATTTTGTCCATAAAAAGATTCAGCACTGAAATCAGATTATTTACATATTATATAGTATTCTTCTTTTTATTATAAATTTAAAAATGTCTAAAAATGTTAATTATTATAATATATACAAGCAATTCTAAATTTATCTTACAGAAACAATAGGTTATTTGTATTTAAAATTGCATCGATCTGATCTATCTTTTATGTGTTTGCAGTGTTGGGAAATAACTAAACTGGAAAAAAAGTAACTTCTCCAATACTGCGTTTTTGTTTAACTTTAAATGTAACGTCAGCAATCATCTATAATAATATCGTTGTACAAACATGAGCCACATGGAGCTAATCAGCCAACTTGCGAATCCCTAGTTATTTTCACAAAATATAATCGTATGCTTGTTATGAATTATGAAACGATTGAAGGTAATGAAAAACAGCCGACATGGCCGTTAAACGTGTTGTACACACACACAAACATCTAACGTTCATTTCAATATTATGCTTCCGTCACGTAAAAACATATTAAAAAATAATAATAATCTAATCATACGCTAATGGAACTTAGCTAAACAAGTGGCTCTAACCGTCAACCGAGCTCGATGAAATTGAAATATTATGAGTTATAAATTTATGACTAAACAGTTAGCAAAAAAAAAAAAAAGATCACTTATAATTTTAGGACGATACAAATTATAGGGTTTTTTCAAAAATGAATTCAACCTACCTATTATTAGTAATAGTAATATTAATTCAATATAAAATATCCTAGGTTGACACACCTGTGGTCTTACCACAGAACCGTACAATGATATATCGTTTTAATTTTATACATACAATGCAGTGATCCATTCGACACTTAACTGTACAACAAAGCGGTAAAAATGATTTGGGTGCAAGGCCCTGTTCACTGCTGAACACTTTTGATCGTGATATAGAGATTAAAATATAAATATCACCAGCGCGTCAAACAAGCAATATGATCGAGATCGGTAGCGGTTTTGACAAAATAATACAAGGTAGTGGAGTGGCGAATGGGTAAGTACCATGGCACAACAAAATAATATGCAAACATTTTGTTTTCGTCTAATCCCGCCGAACGACCAAACGTGTACTTACGTTTTATTTATGCTATATTTCAACCATTTTATAATATTTACAATTAATAACTGAGGCAAATATTATTATATTTTAATACTTAGATACATATTAAAAGGGATTACCTAACCTAACCAATAGAGGGGAGGATGATGATAAATAACATACTTATGTCTATACTGTCTGGACCACATGATTTAGTTGGCCAGTTTTGAAGCTGTATTATCATTCATCAATATTAATATTGTTTTTCGAGTATACCCGTATACAGTATACATTGTTAAAATTTTTTTTCACTTTTCACAATTCTCAGGCATCGATAACAAATGATCCATCGCCGTTAAACTCACTTTGATAGTCTTACCTTATCTCACCACCTTTCTTAATCAATAATAATGTACGCCCATACAACTTAACTAATCGATTATTAATGAATGGTACATTACTGGCTAATACGGACTGATAATAGCTTATGTTATGAAAAAAATGTTCACTAACGTTTCAATCGATATGGTGCCAGTGTACCATGCAGTTTCGTCCAGCGTTCAAGAGATTTTTATTTTTTTATTATTATTACTAGCATTTAACCAATATTTATACCGTAAAATGTTCTTTATTCTTTGCATGCGCATACGACAATATTGATAAGGTTCAACCGCTGCAGTAAAATAATAAATACTAAAAAACGTGGTCGCCAATGAACGTCTGTAAAATATATTTATTGTTAACATTTAAATTGAATGCAATTATCCATATAATACCATAAAGAGTAAAATTTGTTTGTATGTAAGGAATAATCTTTGTAACTACCTACTCTGAACCGATTCAAAAAATTATTTCACCAATAGAAAACTACACGCCTACACTATCTCCAAGTAACATAGCAATATATTATTATATTTTTATCATATAAATATAAAAATAAATATACGTTTGGCTAGGGCTTTAGACTTGGAAACTACTGAACCAATTGGCATCAAATTTTACACACATATTTCTTGTAACTCGGGAAGTATTTATAGCTTCGTTTTTCAACTCTTATAGGTTGCTATAGGGTGACTTATATCTCATTTTGGCTAACGAAAATCCTTTAAATAAACTTTTAAAAGAAAATACTTTTACGTTTAAATATATATATATATATATAGGGTTGTCGTTAGTCACAGAATTAAAAGAGACTTTTATGATCCTCATATAACATATAAATGTATGTAACTATGTTTATATCTTAAATACTCAAAAACTACTTGATTGATTTTGACAACATTTCCAATGATTCATTTTTAAAGATATCAGGAAATATTGTTTATAACTATAGGAATATAGTTTGAACCACGTTCGAAAATAAACCAATTATCCACAGATGGATTGCCAATCTCGATCGAATTAATTCACAAAGCTATTGGTGTACTGATACTGATTTTCTCGTGAATTAAAGTACTTAAAAACACACATTAACTACACTCAGTTCATTTTCCCTGGGCGAATTCGGTTTATACCTAGTGTTTAATGTTTATTTTTAGCCGGTTTCAAGGCTAAAGACCGGTTATTGAATTTTTTTAATTATTTCACATTTCAAATGAATACCTACTATTTGTATAAAAAAATTCTCGGACAAATTATTTTAAAGATAAATTTCTAAACTAGACATTTTCGTTAAAATGATGTCAGTGTTCTATTTGTTTTCTTTCTCTTTTTCTCTGTTCACGCAAAATCGATGTTTATGGATTTTTAATAATCTTAAGATCACCAATCACTAGAATAATTACGTATAGATGATGATAATAGATCATTTACTCTAAAACCATAAAAACAATTTTACGCGGATAAATTTTATATATTAATATATTATAGGAGGGTCAGAAAGAGCGAACAAATAATGCGCATCCACAATAAAGTCCAGCTGTAAGGAATTTTAAATTATTATCATGTGATTTTTTATCAAAGCATTTAAATTCTAATTGTTACTATGATTTATAAATCATAAGTTTCTTTATAAATTATATGTAATTTAATTTCAACATGTCCAGTATCTACTCCAGTATATTACAAATATATAATCTGTACACTTCATAGTAAATATTATCTACTGTATAATATATAGTATGTTTATTATTCAAACATAGTAGTAAATCTATAAACCTTAAAATTACGAGAAATCCTTCTCGTTACGAATAAATACAACATTGTAAATTAGAATTATGCTTGTCGGTTATTATTATTTCGTTAAGTTGTATGATCTTAAGTGAATAACGTTAGATTTTGGGCTACAAAATGAGACATGCATTTTAAATTGGTGAAATTTACAACAATACAACGTTCACTATAGTAAAACAAACAGAAGTATTATAATAAATTAGGCAACTATTTATGCGATTTTTTTCAATAATTCTCAAAATTGTCTTTAATGTATTAACGGAGTGTACAGTGTATTGTATTAGTCGCGGTTATTATGAAAAAAAAAATGTACAGTGTCTTATAGTAAATTATGCGAAGTACGATTAATTGGCTATACGTAAACAATAAATTAATAACGTAATGCGACGTTTATTTCATTTTTAATTTAATGATAATAATAATAATAATTTGTGAAAGAGATTACGGGATTGATATATTGTATGGACGGTTTAAATTGTGTACGAGTTGTAAGCCGAAGAAACCGAATAAACATGATTACAAATTACAATTATTTTATTCGAAAACTATAAACTCAACACGTTTGTTCGTTCGTAGTATTAACGACAATATACGTTATTAATTTACCTATATTGCATTATATTGTCGTTAATACTATGAACGACAATATACGTTATTAATTTACCTATATTGCATTATATTGTCGTTAATACTATGAACGAACAAACGTGTTGAGTTTATAGTTTTCGAATAAAATAATTGTAATTTGTAATCATGTTTATTCGGTTTCTTCGGCTTATAATTCGTACACAATTTAAACCGTCCACGTAATATATCAATCCCGTAATCTCTTTCACAAATTATTATTATTATCATTAAATTAAAAATGAAATAAACGTCGCATTACATTATTAATTCATTATTTATTCAATACACAGAGTATACTCCGAAAATAAATAATAAAGTACGAAAACTATGATGTTAAAGCCACTTTACTGCGTGTAAGAGTTGAAATTAAAATAATAATTATAACAAAATATTTTTCTTTTGATAATGTGTTATAAAAATTACGGGCATGCAAAACACTATATCATCCTATAAGGCTATAAATTTGATAAAATATAATTTAAACATATTATACTGTGCATTTGGGTAGGTTTATGAAGAAAAATTAAAAACATCGTATATATATTTTTTTTCAAAAAGTATTTGAATTATAGTAAGTACAGATAAGTACTATTTCATCTTCAAATACTTACTATAAAATATGTATTTAAAAATACTTACTCGATATTTCGATTACTTCGATTAATTACTTACTCTTTGTTCAATTATTAAAAACTATTGCATTTTAAAATTAAAAACATTTGTTCTATTAAAGTATGTATGTCATATTATTAAACGTCCAAAAACATTGGTTACTTTTTGATAAGGAAGGGAATAATAGCAGGTAATGGTAATGGCAAATCAAAACGATTTTGTTTTGCTGCGTATATGCGTGGAAAAATTTTTCAAACGAATTAACCTACAGTCATTATAATATCTTATTTTATAACCTGTACAATAATTTGACGACGGTTATGCGCGCGCGCGTGTAATTAAGTTATATTTTTGTTAATATTTTCATTGCGTGGAGGTACCTACTACGTCAACGACAAGTTGAGCAATACTCTTTAGGGTATATTTTGAAATTAAAGTGCGGTTTTGAATAGTACGCAGGTAAAAAAATTAAACGGCGTAGATCGACGCCTGCACCAATAATAATATACCATAGTATACCACTATTACTGGACACGCGCGTGCACTATAATTAATCGTCGTGGCATCATAATGCCGGTGAATATGCCACTCTGTTCGCGTGACACACGGTCAACGTACATCAATATCGTGTTGATTTTTTTGTTCTTTGTTTTGTTACAGTCGACCGCCACACCGCTCCAATAACCACTACAACCACTAATCGACCAACAGCGTACTCGGGACGTCTGCGGGCCGCTGTGGGACGCCGCACGGCCGACGGGCGCGACTGATGCTCGGCGAGCGGTGCACCGCCGCACCGAGGTAACAAATAGTCCACACCATGGTGCACACGGGGTCCTTCGGCGACCGGCTGTACGGCATACTGGTTGGCTATTTGCCGATATTCACGTGGGTACCGAAGTACAAGAAATCCGACTTGCTGTACGACACCGTGTCGGGCGTCACTGTCGCGCTCACGCTCATGCCTCAGTCCATAGCTTACGCGTCGCTAGCCGGACTGGACCCACTCGTGAGTGCATAGAATATTTGTATGTCGGCAAAACTGTTTTGGGTGGGATGTTTTGGATCCTCGGCGGAGCACCTCGAAAAGAAATTGTTTTAAAATTTGAATTGAAAAAAAAAAAAAATGAAAACAATCCTTCATTATTAAATTACGATTTAGGTACACTGCAATGGCAATTTTTATAATACAACATTTATTGTGTTGAATTTAAAACGTTGATTCAATTAAGAAATAAGAAAGCGCCTGTCCAAGTCATTCTAAATTGTCTGTACGACTGTATACTATACAATATTATAATATAAATTAAAAAACAAAATCAAAAAAATTACTTTTTAAGCGATCTTTTAAGAGTTGTGTTTACATATTATATACATATAATGGTGTGAGAGAGGTCCACTGACGAGTTACAAAAAATACCTGGAACTTGAGCACCACTTATCCAAATGTCTAGTTGTGTCTATGATCCGCAGTTCACGCTCGCATCTCTATTTTTACTTCAATAATACAGTAATTAAAAAAACCGATTTTTTGAATTTTTAAACATACCTACACTTTAAAAGCTTTTATACCGAATAAGGGTAGGTATTATGTACACTGAGGAGGCAATATAAACTTCTGTTTTTCAATCGAGAACCGCTTTTTTTTATTTTAAATTATTTAACAGATGATTTTTTTTTTAAACGTTGATGTGCTTAAATCAGAATTTAAACGAGTAATTACTCAGTTATTTAAAATATTATCTACTAAGGATAACAGATAATTGCTTATAATACACATGACATACAATTTATTATTATGAAATATTTTATTAATTTATGTTTCGAAAAAAGTTAAAGGATAATAATATTATATATTGTTTGCTGTTTGCTTTTTTAAATTAATTTAAAAATTTTAAAAAGGAAACTATATTAATATATTAGCATTTTATAATTTCTAATAATCGTCTGAATAATAACTTATATAAAAATGATTAACCAAATATTATATTTACTTTGATTTTTTGTTTAAACATAGCTACGAATATTTTACTATTTGTTATCATATTAATTTTTAAGGTTTATTTTTTTTTTTAATTATTTTTTTTATCATCTATGTCTGTGAAATTAATAATTTCATACGCCGAGACTAAATATTTTTTCAGAAATACTTATTCATAGTTCGATCAGTATAATGTTTTGATATTTAAGTAAACACTCATTTTTAATTACGAGTTTTAAATTATAAATGTGACCTCCTCACTTTGTTCAATCAATTTTTTTAGAAAAAAACATTCTATATATAAGTACACGATGTACAATAAGTATAATGGGATTAGTGAATAGATGCGTAAACATGTGTAGAAAAGCCATTCGTCAACTTCTAAATTTAGTTTACATAATTAGTAATTACATAAGTCACATTTTAGAAGGTTATTGGATGCTAAGTCCATGATCACTGGATTTAAATGATTTTAGAGACGGTTTCTAAATCTTTTATATCGTGACTTAACTAATTCGTTTTTAGCGAGTGTCGAATAAGGTTGTATTCTTATAGAGTGTTTCGTTTAAAACATATAAAGCTGCAAGGGGTGATACGTAAGACACAGGCTTTAAAGTATTTGAATGTTTTTTGTGTTTATCCATAATTTGATCAATATTGGATATTTACGTAACCAAATCCCCTCTCCCACAAAACAAATAAATCCTGATTACACCGTTGTTTACATAAGTTTATAAGTGTACTAATGATTCGCAAAATCCCGTTAATATCATATATTTATAATAATAATATAAAACTGAAATAATTTATCGCAATGAAACTTTATGCATAAGTACCAGGTTTTCAAAAATCGACGGGTGTCCAAGAAAAATTAAATTAAAGAAATAACATGAAATATTTTGAAAAAAAATCAATTTCAATTGGTGATCGAGTCTCGGAGCATCCACGTACTATGTGCCTATATGCAAAGTATTTATATTCTTATATTTTAAGAGGATATAATATTGCCTATTTAGTATTTTTAGGAAATAAAACCATCATACCGAGCTAAGATTTTAACAGAACGTTATTCCGACCTCTGCATGCATTATTAGAATTGATTTTAGCGGCTTTATCGATAGTTGTATTTTAGCTGATTTGAAATCTATAAAACGATGTCTAAATAAATTTGATAACTATCTACACTTGAGAATACCTAATATGTTTTAATATTTTCTAATTGCGATGTGTTGTACATTATGAATTGTTTTATTATTAGTTTGGACTGTATGGTGCGTGCTTCGGTAGCGTGATGTACATACTATTTGGATCAGTACGTCAAATTACTATCGGTCCTACGTCCGTTATTGCGTTGCTCACTTTCAACTACGTCAATCCAGCGTTTCCAACTACGGCGGTGATTCTCTGTTTTGTGTCTGGAATTGTCGAGCTCATCTGTGGACTTTTCCGCTTAGGTACAGCAAGTTTGTTATCGGATAAAATTCGACCGGACCGCAAATTATTTCCATTCCATTTAGCGGTGTAATAACAATATTTATAAGGTCAAAAAAAAGTCTTTTATTATATTTTTATCAGTGTAAAGATCGTTTAAAAGTATTTATAGGGCATCGTTGTCGTCGTGTCACCTTAAATATGCACAAATACAATTCGTTTAAAGACTGATTAAAAATTATGTTTCAATAGCATACATAACATATTATACGACGCGTACGACACAGTAGTCATTGTCTGAACAACCTAATGCCCTAATTGGGTATTAAATATTATAAGGACATTATTTAAAGTTAGTCAGAACAGAGCAATGCTATATTCGACTCTGTACGAGCAATCGCATAAAATATTCTGTTACACATGTTGAATTAATTCAAACATTTACAAAAATGTTTATACAGACTGCATAATCTCTATTAGTTCACAGAAGAAGCAAAATTGTACAAAAATAATCGCAGAAATGATTTATATATATATATATTATAAAGTATTCCTGACAGGATTGTGTAACTTATTGATAACATTTTTTTTTCTTAACAGATTGACAGTTAATAATGCAAAAATGTGTATGAAGAAATTATGTAAAAGTGCTATATAAACAACAGTTTAATATGCAATAAATACAATTCCATGTAGATAAAACAATGGTATAATACAAAATAAATAACATAAATCTATTATACTGACTATATACTTCTATAAAAATCCTTTTTTCAACGCATCTGAATACAAAAATATTATTCGAGTATCTTAGATTCTAAGCTAATTGGTTAATTTTTGAAATGTTTGAGTAGTATACTCGTTAAAGTTTCATGTAGCCCATTCATTGAATAATATTATTCCAATATGGATAGTTCTTTGATTTTCTCAACACTCTTTAAAGTCTACCCGACAGCCAATCGTGATAATAATATAAAATAAACGTTGATGTATAATATATAAACTATTGTGTGCTTGGAGATTAATATTTTATTTATACAAATGCATAAACGAAAAGGGAAATAAACGTTCAATATATCTCCACAAATATTAACAACGTTAGACTCTCCAGTTCATGGACAATAGCAATAATATATTATATAGTACGCGATACTTATTAAATCCGACCTAACATTGATTCGCACCTAAAGTAAATAACGTCTGAATTGGTTTTTTTCTTCTCTTCCTATACGTAGGGTTCGTCGTGGAATTCGTATCGATGCCGGTGACGGGCGGATTTACATCGGCTGCGGCTATTATAATGGCTTCGTCACAACTGAAAGGATTGTTCGGCATTTCTTATAACTCCAAAAACTGCATGGAAATGTGGATAAAGTTTGTTGAAAACATTGAACACTTTCGAATAGCAGACACCGCTATGGGACTGATATGTATCTTTGTGCTGATAGGATTTAAGGTGAGTGTATGTCATAGGTAATGTAGTTAGTGTAAACGAAATGTCAGTTTAAACAACGCAACTCGTTTGTATAGAGCTTAAAATCCATAAAAGTCAATGCTAAAGGAATGAAAGCAAAATCGTATTCAGTAATATTGTTTTTGATGACCACCGGAAGCAATGTTCTCGTGGTCATCGTATCGTCGATAATCGCATATTTTTCAATCAAAGAAGGCCAGTCACCATTGGTATTGACAGGTACTATACTACACAAACAGTAATGTATTTAAAATTGTAAACAGAATATATTTTAATCACCGTGCACTATTTCTTATATTTAGGTAGCATAGCCAGTGGCATACCACAATTTCGGTTTCCGTTTTTGGACTACGAAGACGAAAACGAGAAGTTCACCTTTTTCGAAGGTTTGTCCGGGTTATGGCCTGGCGTGATAGTTGTGCCGCTGGTGTCGATTTTGAGCACAGTATCGGTCGCTAAAGCATTCAGTAAGTTAATCTCACTTAAATATATACAACTGCAGTAGGTACCTAATAATATTGTGTACCGTGTTATGATAACCCCGAGAACAGTTCGGGGGGATGTTAAATTTTCCTTATCTTATGTTTGTGGTTTTACTGCTTTACTAGTTATGCTTGGGTGTCGTAACATACACGACATGTCATTCACACTACCTACTCGACTCTACTGCCCCGCATGACCCATTCCACACATTCATGTTGTGTACCTATGCAATAGTTTAATATAGTTTTAGATTTCACACGTCATATTACATTCACTAAAACAATATTATACAGTAATGCAAATTTATAATACAATAATGTATATTAGTTCAAATATTGGTTTCAAATATATTGACCTGATGTATGTGTCTTAATATACATTTTACAGCTAGAAAATGTTCAAAGTCTCAGTTTTTTGTATAAACTCTGGTTAATTCGCAAAAATCGACGGAACGTCATTACTAACTAACAACAATACAACAATAATCCAACAATTGTTTTTTCCGTAGGCGGTGGAAAAGTCGTTGATGCATCACAAGAGATGATAGCGTTGGGATTATGTAATGTTTTCAGCTCGTTTATGGGATCTATGCCCGTTGCGGGAAGTATGAGCAGGTCGGCTCTTAACCATACCACCGGTGTCCGTACAACGTTCAGCTCCATCTTTACAAGTAAATTGCCAAACATTAAATCGTAAATTTTACACATAGCTAACGTTTTAAATACCGGTTTATAGCTATACTGGGCATGATGTCGTTGTTATTTTTGACACCACTTCTCTATTACATACCCAAGTCCAGTTTGTCCGCCGTACTCATTTGTGCTGTGACTTCAATGTTTCGATACGACATGGCGATTTCGTTATGGAAAACCAATAGTAAGTAACCGTTCATTTTCAATATGGGCTACAACTTTACAAATTTACAATAAAATTGTCTATAATTATTAATGTAAGTAATACATCTACACATGTGTCACAGTCTGCAGAAGTATACCTTATAAGACGTATAATCATTTGTCATATTATTAATATTACATAACCGGTAAAATGTTAGGTTAGTTTGTCAATTTCTCGAATTCAATCTTGATTCTATGATACAAATAAGAAATCATTTAAAATATTTCAATGCATTTTAACGTTTTTTATTGAATAGAAAATATTGAGTAAAATGTCCAACTATTTAAATACTTAATAGTCAAAACCAAAACCACGTATCGTGTCATATTTAAGGTTGAACGTAGAGTTTAACTTAAAGGTAACATGTTATCGAAATTTTGTAACTTATGTATTAAATAATATATAAAACATAACGGTAAAATGGAAACTCAACTTTAGGCAGTCACCATGATAAAAATAATAATTCAAAATTTGATTTTTTAATTTAATAATAAATGCATTTAAATTCTGATTCTTGATATGGTACTTAAAGACCATATTTTCAAACTTATTAGCATAGACCTATTATTCTTAATACACGAAGTCAAATAGATAACTCAAAAAATTTCGTTCGTATTTTGATACTCTAAAATAACTATCAAAAATATTACACAACATTTTCAAAATAAAAACAGTTTTATATCAGATAATTTGGAATATGATTTTTTAATAAATTTATTGTTGTTATACATAATATATTTATATTATAAAAAGTTTTAAATGTTATTAGTTATCACGCATACTTTCTTCTAAATGCATACTTATTATTACTTTCTATATATCGTTACTCAAATGCATTATATCGTACCTAAACCATATTATAGTTACATCTATTCTTCTATTTGTTAGTTTCACAAACTTTGTCATTCTATGTAATTATGACTATATAAACACAACTTGAAGGGCTATAATAATCTATTAACTTTTTTTCTATCAAATGTATTACATTTCAACGTACGTATATATAATATTATAATGTTATATAGGTAAATAAATAGCAACTTATACGGTCGAGTAAAGCATTGAATTTACAAATTAAAAATAATAGTATACAACTTAATAATATTTCGATCACAGTATCTATGCTACGTATGATGATATGGCCATAAGTTTGTTTTTATATGAGTTATTGCGAGAACATGATATATACTAACATAATATTATACCTATAGAGTTTCTGTCTGACGGGCACTAAGAAAAATCAAAATTGTGGATCTATATTAGATTTTAAAAACCTATTAACAATTATTTTTATGATTGTCTATGATTGTCTAACGAAGGAGTTATAGCGTTTAACGTTTTCTTATAACACTAGCTAATATAGCTATTGTATTGTTAATTCAACATTTTACAAAAAGTATATCATGATATTATCTCAAAAATATACTCATCGTCAAATTCGGTAATAGGTCTTAAAACTCTATAATCCCTTACCCCCACTATAGATGCCTCAATTTTGACTTGGTGGATGAGTTGCTCGTCAGATATACGCGGATATTATATTGTGTCCTCCGAACTTTAGTCTTATCTCTCTCGATTACCATAATACCACAGTGATATTACCATATTAATACCATAATATCATATTGTTATCTTTTACACATGCATAATAAATTGCTATAATAGTATACGCCGAAACACAATACGTATCGTATCGTATTATATTAGGTAACTACATCACTGCAGGTACGTGCAATGGGACGCTTTATACTGTCCGTTTATAATGACAAATATAATTTACGTACCTACCAATATAATTTAAAACGGTACGATTTGAACAATGCCTAAAATGCATTACAATAGACTACGATAATTGTTATTACATTATCTAATATTATCTACCAAAACTCAAGTTGTGTTCTGTTACACAGGACGTGATCTAATACCGTTCGCCACTGCGTTCGTCTCGTGTTTAATATTCGACGTCGAGCTGGGACTTGTGTTTGGCATTTGTGTCGACTTGCTGTGCGTGCTCTATCGCAGCGCCAGACCGTCGATTTCCATTGAAAAAGAAACTGTGAGTAAACACAGAACATAAATCTTTTTCGTTTCCATCATTTTACATTTTATCAACCCTTGAATGCATGAGTTTTTTTTTAAATTATTATTATTTATATTTATTTCAATTTTGTATGCAAGCGATTCGTTAAAAATAGTAAAAAAAAAAACCTAAACCAATACTCAAACAGTAAAAACTAAGAGTATAGTTTGTTACACATTCACTACAACATACATTTACAAAACAAACTGTTTTAAGTTTTGCAAATAAAATAAATTAGTTAGTAATTGATATAAAAAACCAATTGTTTTTATCGACTAACATAACATTAAAATATTAACTATCACAATATTACTTTAGTATATAACTTATTTTTAATTTGTGGACAAAAAACAATGATTTTAAGGTTTTTAAATGAAAATCACTAAAATTAAAAATATAATAATGTTAATATAAAGTTCATTTATAAATGAATTGACATTTGAAATTATAAAAATACAAACATGATATAATATAATTTGAAACAGAGCCAATCGTTATGACGAGACTTTTGTTACAACATAATACCAATTGCCACATTGTATATACCTACTGAATTTGAACGACAAACTAAATTTTTTTTTAAGAACTCGGGCTACGTGAAATGGGTGGTCAAGCCCAGCAGTGGTCTACTGTTCCCGGCCGTTGACTTCATGCGACAGCGGATCATTGCCGAGATGTCGTCTTCGGAACGTTCGAACAAACCGAATCTCATAATCGTGGACTGTTTGCATTTCGACAAGACCGACTTCACGGCTGCCCAAGTAAGTGTGCTCGCTCTGAAATTCGTATAATATAATTATAATTATAACAGTTGTATTTGTAGTGTTTTTCAACTTTTTTTTGATATGGCAACCCTTTCTTACTGTAGCCAGACGACTCGTACATTTTTTTTTTTTTTTTTTGGTTGCACTGCAGTATACTGTAATTTTGATTCTAGTATAACAGCAATATAATAATATTATAAAGTTTTATCTTTTATTCTCATAATAATCTGCTGTGACACATTAGGAAAATGATAAACCTTCGTTCACGAGAATAAACCTCTTATATAAAAACCCGTAGTTTTCAGGAAACATAAAAAACGTTTAAAAAAAAAATCACATAGGAGTTGTTTTCATAAACGATTTATAATTGGAAACACGTGGGAGGATTTTTCTACGATGAAGATAGCACCTAGGAGATATTTCATAAACTTTTTATTACGATTTATTTTAGGTGCCACATAAGAGAATTAATTAATTATTTTTCAATAATTCTATGATGCAGTTAGCACATAGAAGATCTTATCAATAAACAACTTATTTTTTTCTGAATCCAGGGATACCAAAACCTCAAAATCATAAATTTGACACATAGGAGGTTTATTCCCGTGAACGACGATATTTTGTGATTTATATAATGTGTATATTTTGTATACGAGCGTCATATTTTAATCTTTGGTTTTTTTTTTTCAGGGAATCAAATCGTTAATAAATGAACTGAAATCCGAGTCATGTCAACTCGAACTGATGAACGCCAAGGAATGTGTAGCGACTATACTGGAAGTCACGTTGAACATTAAAATTTTGCCTATGGTTCCACAACAAGATCCTATTAAGAAAATTAGTTTCAGTATGTACACACATTTTAGTTATACAACATATTTCGTAGCCATGTCTTAGTAAAATCAACCTTTTCACAGAAACCAAATTTTAAATAATATTGTGGCTTGGTGTGGCGCGGTCGTACGCTCAACTGCGGAAACGCTCTGAGTGTACGTACCGGCCGGTGTTGCTAGTTCCCGGATGGGTGACCACCCGGCTTTATAGCAACAAATCCTTGCCACACATACAAAAACGTGTTATAACCAACCGTACTCAACCCATAATAAAACCTACTATAAAAAACCTACAAACAGCTAATAGCCATAGTTGGCGGGCTTAAGATCAATAAAAAAAAAAAATTTTAAATAATATAATCATTTTTAATATTTTATCTTCAACTGTGGTAAAATATATTCACTGTATATTTATGGATCTATCATTTAAAATATATTCGAGATTCTTTTTGTTTGATTTGATCATCCTCACAATTATTTAAATTATATCTACCCATGGTTATTATTATATTGTTTAAAAAAAATTAGATAACATTTTCGGAATTGTTTCCGAATGCTTATCTTCTAGTTTTCAGGCACTGACTTTTTAACTACTTTTTTTTATAACAATTCGTGTTCGTGGTGGAAAAGAGTGGAGCTCAGTAAGATACTCTAATTTAGTGAATTTTGGTGCACCCAAAAATATGACTCTAGTTTAACCTTTAATATTTAATGTTCCCCTCCAACTCCTACGAAATACCAATGTTCATAGTTAGGAGTAATTAATTAAAACAAGTGTAAAATCGTCACAGTTTATAATCTATATACAAGCAGTGAAATTCTTAATAAAAATAAAGAGACATGAATTATAATAAATATATAAATTATTTCATGTAATTTTAATTTTTGAAATGTTTTTATCCATACAGTTCAACCTGGTCTCAATGGAATTGAATCGATAACATTACACGAGATGAATATGAAAAATATTTGTGAACGTAAAGCGTAATTGTTACTTATTATTATGTAATTTTATTTTTGTATACTAGATATATATATATACCTAAATTTGTATGTTATTATATAATTTTTTATTATTTTATTGTTAACGATATATTTATAAGCTAAGTATTATATATATAAATAATGTATATTAATATAAAATATTGTGAAAAACTAATAAATGTTTTATTATTCTTTTACTATTTTGATAAAATTAATATTGATAACACACAGACATTATATTTTTATTTTTCAAACTTTGATGAAGCCAAATTGTTAATGTATAAAATATAAACTTTAAAAAAACTATAAAATATCCTTAGATATTACTTTATAATTTATACCTAAAATCTTTGTATAGCCACTCATAATAAAATTTGTTGTTTGATGTTTATTAGCTTTTTAGAATAGTTTAAAGACTCAATCTAACTTGTAAAATATTAAGTTTATTTATTCTAACATAAAAAATAGATGTTTTAAAATAAGTTTAAAATTTGGTTTCTATAAAAATCGGTTTTATAATTTGTATAAAAGTCGCTTCCTAAACCCTAAATAGTTTTTCTTAAAATTCGTTGTTTTAAAATTTAAATGAGTCTAATCTATAGCATGGGAAGTAATTATTTCATTTGGTGCCTATATGAAAATTTTTGTTTCTTTTAAAAATTAACTACACAAAATTTGCTTCATGGATCAATCTACATTAAGTTTTAAACAAATTCATTATTACAAAATTCAAACTCGAAACGCTCATAAAAAAATATTATAGTTTTGAGCTAATTTTTTTTTTTTAATTTCAGTATTAACAATTTATGAGAAATCTTGTAATAACTTTTCAACTTTTCAAGCAAATTATTTTTATCGTCGTTTATAGAAATCAAAAATGCGATGTGTATTATAAATAGTTTAAAAAGAGTCAAAATATTTTTTAAATTATACCATAAAATACATAAAATGCTTATATAAACATTTGGTGAAAATTTTAAATTTTTATGGTTATTCGTTTTTAAATTAGAATGAAATAATAAAATCGAATTTGTAGAAAACTAGTTTGGCAAAAAATCCAGTTTTTCACTAATTTTTTTTTTCTCAATTATTTAGAATACTACTGAAACTTTTTACGTTTATTCCCTGAAAGTATCAACTAATATCACTTTTCTAACAGAAAAAATATTTAAATTAAAGATTTAAGTATTTTACTTAATTGAAATATCAATACTTGAAGTGTTTTATTTAACTGCTCCGAAAATATAATAAAGATACAAAAAAAAGTGTTTACTAACTATATTGTACGAAAATCACACGCTAAATTGATGTGGTGAGTTTTTTAATATACAAAATAATTCTCAAAGACATAGTTGCAAAATATGCAGAGTTTATAAAACGTTTGGGTTATGTTAGGTTAAATAGTTCAAGTATTAAAATTCAAATTCGTAATTATACATTTTATCGGCTCTGTAGGACACGATTAAAATCGTCATTTTTTTGTATTATTTTAGACACATATAATAATTTATACTATCTCAATTTTTGATTTTCTAAAAATATATGTCCACTATTTGTTTCAATAATTGTTGTATAATTAAATAATAATCGATATTCAAGCTGTAAATATATATGCGGTGTAGTAATTTTTTTTAATATTTCAATTACATAAATGCTGAACATAATTCATTCATTTCTTAACGATAAGACGATAATATATAGTATGTATAATCAAATCCCTCTTTTACCAGACCTTAAACTTATTAATATCGACGTGTCACTGATTATTCAACAACTGCAGAACATAATAACCATCCATCCGACAAAAGAAATAGATATTATTTCTTTTAATATTGTAAATATTTTAAATAATCAAATAAAATATATATATATATTTTTTTTATTATGTTAACAGTCCATTGAATTTTTCTTTGATTTGAGTATTATTTATTTTTTTAGACATTTGACAAATAAGATAAAACAATTTAAACTTATCACAAGTATTTTCTATTCAACAAATACTTTAAATAAAAAAAAAAAATGTTATTTCCATAAACAAGTTTTTTTTTCATTAAATAATGATTAATCTATTTAAAAATACATTGCATCATATTATATTATTTTCTATTACAAGTAATGCGTTTTAATAACGAAAAAGTTTATCTATTTTTTTCACTTTAAGTATGACTAAAAACTGATAAAAATAATTATTATTAACAATACGTTAATATTTAGACTGATAATATTGATACTTAACAGCATTCAAGTTTAATCATATTAATATGTTTAAATTTAACAATATTTAATATCACTAATATTGAATAAATGTATATAATATATGTGTATTTTAAAATAATAAATAATTATAATAAACATATAAATTACTTTTAAAGTAAGTACCTATTTAAATAAATATACTCAAATAAAAATATTCAAATAATTTTTAAATATATATAAATATACTTAAATAAAAATATTCAAATAATTTTTAAATATATATAAATAATACTATTTTAAACACATTTCAAAAAATTATTCAAATATGTATTATGACTACATTTTTTAAATCTTTTTATTAAATTAAAAATACTAACAAATAGTTTTACATTTGTGACAAAAATTATTTTTCTAATAAATAATAAATATATTTGTATATTTGTTACTGACATTATTATTTATTATACTATAAAATAAAATACTTATTTGTACCTATTTTTAATAGTATTTTGATGTATTAACTACAAATACAAATTTCCAAACATTCGAAAACAAACATAAATTATTTAAAAAATATATATCTTAAAGTATTCTTTAAAATACCTAGTACTTGGCTAGTTTTCTATGGGAGTATGATTTGAAATAAATAGTTTGATAGTTTAGTCATTTGGATTTTAATTATGCGATCAGCCAATAAAATAAATATCTAATCAAATCGACGACCGTGTTTATTTTATTTTTTAATGTTCTTCTTTTTTTTTGTGTATCTCGTATAATTTTCAAACCTCTATCTCAATATTTTGAGCTTTTGTCAGATTATTAGATTAATCGTATTATCTTCTTGTATCACTATACAAAAATCATTGCCTGTGCTATGAAAACGTGTGATGAATTGTAATTCATCTTGTATTTATGATACTATTTAACCATGCACATTTGAAACGCATTTAATTGCTATGCTCAAAAGTTTTCTTTAAAACATAATACAGTATAGTTTTTTTTTTAATTCAATACCATTATATTTTATATATTTTTGGAATTGTTTGGATGTCCAATACAATGTTAATCGTGTAATAACTGATTACTAATTACGGTTTTCAATAATATTAGAATAACAGTATAGAACCCCTCGTTATTTTCGAATTAATTTAAATTGTTAATAAAGTATACAATTAAGCTAATCATAAATAAACAATAACAACTCAAATGTACAAGCTATTTGATTGTTATTGAATAAAAATAAATATAATACAAATTAATGAACATTGTAATGTTTAGTATATTGGCCAACGATATCGATATAATGAATTTTTTTTTAGTACGATATTCAAAAATAATTATGGCAATATCGTTAATAATTTAAGATTTTTTAAACTTTCAAAATGGCATAGGTTTTTGAAAAAATATATTTCAATTTACAACAGTCGACAACAACGAATAATATTCATGTTTAATGTTATATATTTTTTTCTACATGGTGATATTGACAAATAATTTTATATTTTAGAAGTTCATATAACTAATGAGTATTGACTTTATGGTATAGCTATGTATAACGAACATTTTTTATAATATACATGTAGTACAATCTATACATACTGTATCCCGTCAGTAAGACATATTATTAGCTTATTAGTATTATGTTATTTGTACTTGACAATTAATTTGTTTAATGTTTATTACTTTTGTAAAAATGTAACAGTTCTTCACTTCTTGTTGTTTGTTTCCAACAAAAAACTGTTACAAATCGATATTAGGAAAATAAGAGTGATATCGACAATTTATTAAATATAATAAGCATTGCCCGTTGGCCAACATGATAACCATTAACCTCGTCCATCGTCAAATACTATTTAATATTGTGTAGTATAAATAATAATTTAACATTATTCTAAAATTAAAAATAAATTTACATTCCTGACGATTGACTGAAACGTTATAAATATTATGAAGGTTAAATATTATTTTTATATATTATATTATAATATACAATATGCAGTATTAACAAATCAACAAAAAATAAAACTTTTTCTATAATACGTAATTGTGGTATGTACTATACCGTACGTACGCAAAGCTAGACACTAACTAGGTAGTTAGTTTTAATTCATAACTTTGTAACTTAATTTAACCTTAACTTAACGAATTGAATTGAATATGCAAAATTATCTAATCTAACTCGTTCAAAACAATGAGTAACTACTTTTTTTTATTTTTTTTTTCATTCCAAAAACTCAAATGTTCTTTAAAATTTCCGAATGCCGACTATTATTAGTATCTATAGCCGTATTAATAGTTTATTAATAATGAATAGTAGCATTTTAAATATTCCGATAAAAACAATTTTCTAGTCAGATTATTCTTTATCAAATCTTTATATTAGTTATATTTTTTGTAACACACTGTAATCATAATGCCTATAGCCTAAACACATAAATAAATGTATTATTATACTGTATATTGTTTGTATATTTCTTATTTTGTTTATATTTTGTGTTCTAATGGCTGATAATCCAATTCGTTTTTAAGAAATTAAGGTTATTACCTATTAAAAAATACTACCTACTTAAAACATTTGATCAAATTATCAGTTGTTTGATTTAATTTTTCAATCGTTACAAATAATTTAAATTAAATATCTAATATTAAGTTAATTTAGTTAATTTATGTAATACTTTATATTTGAACAAACGGGTTTTTAAATTTATATTTTAAACTATATTTTTTTTTTTTTTTATTGATCTTAAGCCGGGCAACTATGGCCATTAGCTGTTTTTTTTTTTTTTATAGTAGGTTTTATTGTGGGTTGAGGTACGGTTGGTTATAACACACGTTTTTTGTATATGTGGCAAGGATTTGTTGTTAAAAACCCGGGTGGTCACCCATCCGGGAACTAGCAACACCGGCTGGTACTACGTACACTCAGAGCGTTTCCGCAGTTGAGCGTACGACCGCACCACACCAAGCCATATAAACTAAATTTTCAATGTTGTTATTATATTTTATTTTATTTGTATAATAATATGTTAAACTTTCAAATCCTCGCGGTACACTGTATATCTTGTATATTAATTGATAGCGGTGAATCCATCAGTAATATGGAAGGATTTATATTTTTGTATATTTATTGTTACGACTATGATTTGCATTTGCTAAAAATTTTCATCAATAATTCGAAACATCAAACATAACACTGATTGATGAGCATTTATGAAGCAGTGCATCTTCGTTTATCAGTTGTAGCAACTATACACCAGCTTTTAATAATTTTGCTAATATAATACAAATAATATGTAACTTCCTGTCACAACAACGTATTTATTTTTTTTTAAACATTTATTACAAACAATTCGACTATAAACACCTCTTAATCTTAAGCATTAATTGTGTACATTTTAATTTTATTGTAAACAAAATATTATTATATATTTTATTATTTATGAATACACGCTGTCATTAAAAATATTTAAGAGGATGTTAGCATCCCATGTTTTTCTCTTTCTCTGGCCTACGTGCAACGCAGCAAATTTACGTTTAGCAGAACCAACTCTGTGTTGTTACTTTTAGCGTTGGAGTAAATTTACCTATTATCAAACTTAAAGTTAAGAATATTATCTGTGTCGCTAAGTTGATTATTTAAGTATTTTATGATATTTTAATTTTTATGTAAGTTATGAGCGTGTAAATTATTACAATTTAAAAATGCTTATAAACTGCATAGAAATTCAAATATCGTAAAAAAGCCAGTGTAGTAACACAGGTAGTGTTCTTGACTTAAAATGTGATATTAGGTGAGTTCATTCCAATATTAAAAGTAACATCACGGAGTTTGTTCTGCTAAACGTAAATTTACTATGTAGCGCGTAAAACAGAGACAGATAACTAATGGTGCGCTGACATCCTCTTAATTTTAAAGGGGAACAATATGTAAATAAACGATCAAAAATAGTTTGGCCACCCCTGATACACAACCATGTGTGATGATAATACGATTTTGAAAGTATCTGCGTATAATTTTTTTCACTGTTTGCAACTTAAAGTACACATAAAACCAAACATTGCAATAATAAGAACAGACGGCGCAATACATTAAAAATTAAATATTAAGATAATTGCAAACATACAATTGTTTATGCAAATACCTTTAACTCTCATACAATATCGTAGATGGATCATTAAACGATCACGTTTGTACATGCGCACCTTTCTAAATAATTTATTATTCAATTTTTTTATATACATAATTTATAATAAATAATTATCTTTGTCGATTGACTACATCCATTTCGTTATGATTTACTAACACCTTTTAAATATTGCAAAAAAAAAATATAGGTACCTACTATGAAATGATTATAATATTATTATATAATTCGTTGATAATATTTTTTTCAATTCTTGCATCTACATAGAGAGACATTAGCAATCTCGTTAATGATAAACCATTGGACAAAATTTGCACGGGTATATCAATATAACGTTATAATAATAGTAATAATTATTATTATTAATACGCAAAACGTAGATGGTAAAATACGAATGCTCGATATAGGTGTACACTTTTTTTTTTTATTAAGAAAATTTACGATCTGTACAAATATAATACAATAAGCAAATTTGAATAACATAGATTAAATTGACATGAGTATCATGATGAGGAAGCAACCTATTGGTTACACGTCTTTAATTTAGTTGATATCTATACCATTTTCGCTTGAGTCTGCGTGGTGGGTTTTTAGGTAGAGTGAAGGTAGACAATTGTGATATGAGTGGGTTAGTGTGTGTGTTTAGATTTTGATGGAAACGTTTGTAAGTTATTTTGCCCAGTTCTGTGGTAGTTGTTATTTTTAAGTCTTTATGTAGGGAAAGATTTGAAACGTACCAGGGAGCATTTGTTAAAGGTGTACATTTATAAGGATTTTACTGTATAATTTATAATAATACAATATATTATATAGTATGGTTTCTCAAAGTTTGTATGGTTATTGCTATTTGTTACACAACAATAAAAGGGAGTTTGTCGAAAATCAAACTGCTATACGCCTTATATTTAGATTATGTGCATAATTCGTTGAAAATTTGGGGCCAGACAAATGGCACAATATTAACAATAGCCAAATATACGGAAAATCGTGGATATTTATTATTACTATATAATAATATAACAGTGATATTGCGGTGATATTGCGGTGATATTGCCGTTATATAATATGCTAAATATGTTAACCTACGTGTAGCGTGCACGGGACACGTGAGCCGGAGTTCTTCGGCTGTTTTGTTCTCCATTATACCGCGTGTCCCCCCGGCCCATAACGTATACCTACTGACTGACACTCCCGATGCGATTCGTGTGCCTGCACGTGACACTGCGTGAGACGTAAAATTTAGAATCACGTGCTTCTCCTCTTTTTTAAAAGTCTCTCAATCTCTTTCTCCGCCTGTGTGTGTGTGTGTGTGTGTGTGTCTCCCAAATACACACATACGCGCGCGCCGGATGAACCGAGTGAGCAGTGGACTTATCTGGATAAGAATAAAAAATATAATTTGTATATCTTGACACAAAAAGATAAATATAATTTGGTTATTATGTTTAGATGATAAAATTAATAAATATTTAATTTTTATATATCAATCAAATTAAAATACAATTTTGATATAATAAAATAAGTAATAATATCATAATAGATATTTATGCTATTTATTATTATAATTCATATTTTATATACCTAATAATAATAACTAATAAGTAATTACATTATTTATATAAATTATATTATACTGAATGGTAATGCCTATGTACGTGCCCACGGCAATTACATAATTTAAGAAGTTGCAAATATAATTGAGTATTAGACAGAGGCCTAACTGGAGGTGTAGGACAAGGATAGCCGCCGACCCCATATAGTTTTAAGCGAAGAAAAAAGAATATTATTTTTATATTATACGGGTATGACTCTTTGTGATTATAATTTTAAATGTAATGTTATATAAAAAGTACAATTTGTCTTATGGATTTATATAAGAAAAAATTGTATTTTATTACTTATTTATAACGGGTCATTAATTATAACAAAAATGTGATGTCAACATCTTCTTAGTAGTTCATTAATTAAATAATTATTGGAGCAAGAAAGAGTATAAATAGAAATGTGGGATCGGATAGTTCATTGGTATTATTTTATTATTTGTATAATTTGTATGATTAAAATTTAAAATTAGACTTCTACTTATGATACGCAGCCACGCAGGAAAATTTCGTGATATATTTCCATATCGGTTATATTTTACGATGTTATCATACGAATATTTATTACTATATTTACTATATTATACTACTAACATAACTATATATTATGATCCCAAATTACTATGTGTAGATCACGGAACACTTAATTTTAAATAGGTTTTTATTTTTACAACCCTCAACTTTTTCTTATAAGTACTGAAAACTACGAAATATCTTATTTGTTATATTAGGAAATCAAAATCTAAAGAAACTTTAATCACAACAACAAAATTATACTTAAACCATACATAAATATTAGCATGTATCAGTACGTATTAGAATAGATACTTCAAAATTTAATACAAGGTTATTCATAACTTGTTGTGAAAATTAAAAAAAAAAGTTGAGCGTAAGTCTCTAATAGTTTTTTATAAGCATCTAAAGTTAAAATTTAAAGAAAATACGTAAAAATTACGAAATTTTGCACTTTTTTTTGATTAGGAAATTCATAAAAAATTTTCTATTTAAATCTAAGACTTTAAAATTTAACACAAGATTGTCTATAAGTTTTCCTACCTGTCTAAAAAAGAAAAAGATTATCGGAAGTCAAACTAATTTTTTATGAGCATTTGAAATTAGACATTGGATATTCACCCGTTTTCTCCGGGAACAACTTTATTATTTTGATATAATTCAAAAAGGAATAACTCTAGACATTTGAAAATTTCGCTAAATATTAAGATTATCATTTTCTATACACCAAAAAAGTTTAAAAATATTTTTACAATTTTTAAGCCAATTGTAAGCCTAATAAATTTTTGGTTTTTTTAATTTTTTTTTCTTTAAATATCAATAAAAAAAATTCGTTAAATCAAATTTCTTGAAAATTTATTACATGATTTTTCAAAAGTAGTATAAATAGAAGATCAAAAATAATAAAAATACATAGGCACAATTTTTTTTATATAAGTATTTAAACTTCAAATTTTGTCCGAAATTCATCATTGAACATTTGCAAATAATTTATAAAATAAAAATAATAATTTTATAACTAAGGATTGAAAATTCAAAACTAGGTTTTTGTAAGTTGTTCTAAATGCAATTTTAAAAATATTTAAGATACAAATGCACACTTTTTTTATAAACAATTAAAGTTCAAATTTTAACCAAATTCATCAAAATTTCAATTGTTTACAAATTATTTAGTAGTTAAAAATGTATAAAATTATTAGTTTTTATAGTTAAGGATTGAACATTTAAAACAAGGTTTTTCATAAGTATTTAATAGTGTAACCAAAAAATCAAAAATATAAAAAAAAAATTTTTTTATAGACATTTAAGTTCAAATTTGAACGAAATTAGATATTTAAATGAAAAATGACAATGTTAGTTATTTCGTGGTAATTTAAAAATATTTTTTGTGGCTGCTTAAAATTTTTAAAATATATTATGATTCTTTATACATTCAATGACATTTTCAAATACAATGTTTTCTGCAAAAGTTAATTCAACTTACTGTATTATTAATAGTAAAATGAAATATTTTAATAGCAATAATATCATAGGATACACTTAGTTATATAGGCTAACCGTCTTCGCTCAGAATCGTTTTTCGTATACTTAACTATACGTTTAACATATGGTTAATATCATTGAATACTAATTTAACAAATTCATGAAAGTGACCCACTCGATACCTATTGTACAGCAGAGCAGTACTCACTTGCCAACCTTTTTAATTTTATTTCTATTGAAAACAAAATTTGAGGAAAAAATATGAATTAGATTAGTGGCCTGCATTGTCATAAAGAAGATATTATGATGTAAAAAAGCAAAAAGAAACTGAAAAAAAGCTTTTATTTTTTTTTTTTTTGAATCATTAAAAAAGTAGAAAAATTAGAAATGAGCATTTTTTTTTCAAATTGTAGAAAAAAAGCACTTTCAAATTTCATAATTTAAATTGTCGTAACACGACATACACTTCCATAACATTCTGCTAGATTGTATGTCAAACAATAAAAATAAACAAATGCTATAAGTCTTATGCTTAAGTCTATTAAATAAGTCTCTCCGATTATTACTGTTATTAAATGTTACTGTATTATTAAAGTAATTTCGTTATCATCTTAATTGTAATTTACTAAAAATGTTTGCATGTCTGTGACTATAGTACCTACAGTGCCTTGAACTGGGTTGTTCAAATCGTTTATACCTATTTATATATATATATATATATCAATAAATAACAATATAATAAAATATGTGTAATAATAATAACCTGATAATAATAAAAGTGATATTGTTTAATTAATCAATATAATATAATGACGTTTACTCTCTGGTACACTGGATAAAGTCTATATTTTAGTTGCAGAAATGTCCACCACCGTCAAAGCACTTCTCCCTTAGACATGTGGATGCTTTTCAAACCCCTCCCACGCTCGCCCCAGCATCAGATGTATATATAAATAGCTAGCCGACTTCCAAAACCACGCACACACATCACGACCGAACCTCGAGTTGCAGTTGCATTGGTGTACTAACAAGAAACCGTTTACGGTTTACCGGTTCGCTGTTCACGACCAGGTAAAACAAACATATTTTTAACGTGTTAATCATATTACAATATCGTCTGTAGCAGATTATTCATTAATTCGCGCTTTGACTGTGAGCTAGTTAAATTTTATTCGATCATTATCTCGTCAGATTCACAGGAAAATCCATAACGTTGTGCGAATCTATCCAATTGTATTATATTATATAATTTTCCACGTGTAGTAGGTACCTATTGAATAATTTTAATAATATTATAATATCACTAGCGACGACGTGGATGGCGCATTGTCGAGAATCTTTACGACATTCGAATATTCATTCACATCAATGTTCAAACCTATTATATATATTTATATATACCTATTTGGATACTATTGTGTTGCTTGTACAACGAAATTTTATATTGTTTTAATCTTAAAATTTGAAACAGACTATTTTAATCGTCCGTCGATAGTACATATATTACCAAATTTCGATTAAAAACAATTCTATAATATTTATTACGTATAATTTATTATCAAAATGAACCATTGTCGTTTTCGATGATAATAATAATAATAATAATAATAATAATAATATATTATAATATTGTCCCTGATGACGTTCGATCTGTGTTGTTATCAATACAGATTCTAAAATTCGTAAACGTAATGAGGAAAATTGTTAATAGACATAAAACAGCAATTATCATTAAAATTATAAAATCATGTCAAGTCATAGAAACGTAATAGTCAATAGATACGTTTAATTATTATTACCTTGAGTATAATATATTAATAATGTAAAACTCGATGTTATTATGTTTATGCCACCGATTTCTATTACGAGAAACACTACACTATTAATAATCTCCGTTTTCGTAAACTCCTAATGTTGTTAATGTTAATGTTCCTAGTGTTGTTCTCAATCAAACCATTTTTTTTTGTTTTACATTATTCAAATAATTCATTATGTGAACTGTAAAATCATATTCACTTATTAGTTATAAAAGTTATTATATTATGGCTCAGAAGTGGACCTTAAAAACATTTAAAAATGCACTCAAAACAATTTAAAAGTATAAACACCAAGATAAATAATACGTTTTCTAATTAATTTTATAAATTTTATAAATTAAATGTTAATATTAAATAATAAAATACGTCAAAAGAAAAAAATGTATACACTTTAATGGAAAAAATAATAAATATTTGTGATGAATAGTTCTAAAATTTAAGACTATTCATTTATTGTCATTAAGTTTATTTGATTTGAAATTATTTTAATTTATTTTAATTGAAAATTTGACGTAAATCATAAACGAAAAAAGTCTGACCTAAAAACTACAATAATTTTCAAAAAATACAATATTAAAATTAATTGTTTAGATTCGTATGTTATTGAAACACATTTTTAGCTAGGGGAGCATCGCCTAAGAAGTTTATAAAAATAAATAATGAAAAATTTATCAATTTCCAAGCTCTCCTTATTATGGTACAATATAGTTAATAATAGATAAAGGTAGTAATAGGATTTCACATCTGATCTCGGATATTTTCAATATTGTGATATACATTCTTATAAAATATATGAATATGATATGATTTCTCTGTTTATATACAAAATAATGAATATTGTAATATATAACAATTATTAATTTCAATACAAATAAATATAAGTTTATAATTAATTCAAATTAAATACTACTTCTGTGTAGGTATTTCTGAAAAAGAAATATTACCTAAATACAATTCATAAATTACACTGCATAAATATCACGTATCACGTGACAGAAACAGGTATACACAATATTACACGTGCTTGAACCAAAATAAACTCAAGCTATAATTCTCCACATTACTCCTCTGCTATATTTGTTTTATCACAGGTACTTGTTTCTAAGGCAACCCTTATTTTTCCAATGGCAACTTAAATTGTTAATATCATATTTTGAAGAAAAATTAGATCTAAATATAATATATGGAATGTATCGATATTAAATATCGAATGTTGTTATACATTTCGGACAAACCATTATTTGCGGTAAACTTTTGTGGGAAATTCCCTGCTACAACACTACTATACGATAGAGCATACGAATATAAATGAAGTATTTATAATAAAGTAGTTTTGTTATTTAACTAATTTAAAAACTAAATTTACAACATTGTGATTTATAAAAATTAATCTTACTACGTTATAATATCTTTAAATAGAATTATGCTGATTTGTCTTAAAAAAATACTTGGAGTGATTTTAATAATGTTGAATAGTAGTAAAATAGATACTTTTTGAATTTCAAGTCAAAATTTACATTCATTTTGTATTAAACATTAACTAAATTTGGAGTTCAAACAACTAACGATTTTTATGTGTGTATCAAAATAAATTTATTAGTAGTCTTTACTAAAGAAATTATAAGCCATTGTTCCATTAAAAATTAGAAAATAATTTTAAATTTTGAAAAAAATGAAACATAATATATCAATAAATGTGAAAAAAATTAATATTTTATATAAAAATAAATGTCCAAAAAGAGTAAACACTGAAAAAAATTGTTACTCTGTATTCATATTATATTAGGGTAATGTAGTTACATGTTTATTTAGTATAAATGTACAACATGGCAAAAACTGTTTTTCGCGAGATAGAACCATTCAGGCTGTAGTGATAGTTAAGACCCAAATTAATGTACAATATAGTTGAGAACATTATCTCGCGTTAACATTCTTAACGTCTGTATAGGTACCAATATTTATGCAATAAAAATATATATATATTATATTATAATATAATATGATGGCCGCCATTTAATACTGTTGAAACAAAATAATTAATTTTATTTATAATTAATGGGAGTATATTTTTAATTGTTTTTTTTTAGAAATCACTCATATGAACTGTGTAATATATCTATTTATATATATAAAAGTGAAATTGGAATTTTTGTTAAGGGTTGGGTTCGAAACTACTTACTCAATCGTCGTGCAGTTTTTTTTAAATTAAAGAAAACATCACAGAGCAGGTTTTAGGCATACATTTAGTCCGATAAAGTTAATAAATAATTAGTTATTATTGATTAAAATAAACGTGTAAATTGTATACCTAAATTCATATTGTGTAGCACTGCGGCCTGCAGGTTTCCAGCTATCTGCAACCTGACTTTTTGTCCGTCAAATTATGTGTTTGATATCGGCGTGTTGAAATAAATGCTTGCTTTAAATCATCGTTTCTGTAGGCTTCTGTCAAACTTTTAAGATTGACCTCAAATATGCACGTGAATTTGAGTGGTGGTAATAATGTAGCATAATTTTTAAGAACTCTTTTGGATATAGGAAATGAAGATGTTTTAAATAATGATGGTGAAGTAGTAATAGATCCAACATTTGCAACAAGCATCACTGGACAAGAAGAATCAATATCTAATGTTACCCACAGCTCAAATTTCAGAGAAAACGGATGATTGGTTATGCCAACGAGCGATTTTGGAGCCTAAAAACGATTCTGTTACAAATATAAATAACAGAATTCTTTCAATGTTTCAGGCCCATCAACATAACTTCATTAGTAATACTATATATACTTTTTGGCCGGTCCCTTCGATTTCAAGTTATCTAAGAATTTGAACTAAATAAATAGAAACCTTTACGTAGAACATTCTAGGGACCGGGGACAAAGTTCGAGGTATCGATGATTTCAAAATACAAAAAGGTTTCATTAACTTAGTCGACTATACATAAAATTAATTATTTATTAATTTATTTGTTCTTGCTCTAAAGGTTCAAAAACTATTGGACTGTTTTCAATAAAAGATTCCTTGAGATTTAGGGAGAGTTTGTAGTTTTGTCTTTCAACCCATACAGTTCACTTTAGGGTGGCTCTCACATGAATTTTGTTTTGGCTCACTAAAATCAAATGGCTTTTTGTTTATATATAGGGTTGCAATTGGTTACAGATTATATTACAATTATAATTAGTAGAAAATATATGGCATTTAAACATTTTTACACTATAATATAATATAAATTGTGGCGCGGTCGTACGCTCAACAGCGGAAACGCTCCGAGTGTACGTACCGGCTTGTGTTACTAGCTCCCAAATCGATGACTCGAGTTTTTAGCAACAAATCCTTGCCACACATACAAAACGTGTTCCAACCCAACCGTCCCCCCACATACAATACCAGGCAAATGACCATAGTAGTTGAAACCTTAATCCCAATAAAAAAAAGTATATAAATAAATATAAAAAAATATAAAATATAAAATATAATATATAATATAATAAAAAATAATAAAATTTTAATCAAATACAATATATGATATAAACTCAATCATTATAATGATTACTTTTATGATTTTCAGATAGAAATATTACTACGATTTAATAATTACAATTTGTTCACGCGCTTCATTTGCACCCCAGTCACGTATTGAAGGCCCCTGCTGTAGATGATTGAAATTATAATAATATATACTACCATTGCTCTAAACCAAAATCGGAATCTTTATGTCGAAACTGTTATAAATATAACTTATTTCCTATAGAAAATTAAATGATAATATGATATATTATTTTTACAGGTCGTAAAACGATAATTATGACTGTCGCCGTCCATTGGTTTAGGAATGGCTTAAGGTTGCACGACAACCCAGCATTGATTGAAGCTCATAACAATGCTGAAAAACTTATTACACTGTTCATTTTCGACGAGACGACGTTCAGTAAGTAAAATTATTTTTAGTATAATAAACTAATATTATTAGTTTTAACCTTTTAAATTATGTATTATATTTATTTAGATGCAAAATGGTATGGGTACAATCCGATGCGATTTCTTCTGGAAAGTTTAAAAGACCTGAATAATAATTTAACTTTGGTTGGAGGACGTTTATACATACTTCAAGGAAAGCCTGTTAATATATTTAAAATTATCAAAGAAAAGATAGGCCTAGATTTTATTACTTTTGAACAGGTATTTTTTAATTTTTTTTTTTTGAACATATTAAATCAATCTTGGACATTTATAATTTTAGGACTGTGACCATATTGGTAAAATTCGTGATGAAAAGGTGAAGACATTTTGCAAAGAAAATGAAGTAAAATATATTGAGAAAGTTTCCCATACATTATGGAATCCAAAAACGATAATCGAAAAAAACGGTGGAGTACCTCCATTCACTTTTAAACAGTTCCAAGTGGGTAATTGGTAATTGGTATTTTTACTATAAATAATAATGCACGTATATTATGTTAGAATATAGCGACAAAAATTGGTCATCCTCCAATACCAGTAGGTAATGTAGACTGGTTGAGTGTAATTTTTGAAGAACTTCCAGCTTCTATTCTAGACGAATTCAAGGTATTTTTATTTTAAAAAATAAACACGTCATATTGAATATTTTTTATTTTTTGTCTTATTCCGGGCCTTATAAATCCATCGCCGCTTCCACTACACCTTTCCATACTTTCCTGTCCTTCGTCAATTATTTTCCTTCTCTTATTCCCAAAAGTTTGAGGTCTTATCTAACTCGATTAATCCACCGTTGTCTTGGTCATTTTTTGTTTGAATTCCATATTGTGATCTCGTACTTTTTTGCCCTCTGCTTTCCACATGTGACAAACCAAACTCATTCTTATGGTTTTAAGAATTAGAACATTTAATATAGTATTTAAATATTTTATTTTATTGTTAATTTTTTATCACTAATTTACCTTTTGCATGGGCATAAATTAATTTTTAGATTTTACACAACCCTACCCCGGAGACCTTTGGAATTTATCCAGAAGTTCCAGAAAATCTAACATCTACATACCGTTGGTGCGGTGGTGAAACTAGAGCTTTAGAACAGTTAAAAGAACGACTTGAATATGAGAGAGAAGCGTTTGTTAATGGATTTTACTTGCCCAACCAAGTAAATCCTGACCTTTTGAGTCCACCATCCAGCCTGAGTGCCGCTTTACGATATGGATGCTTATCCATAAGAAAGTAATAAATACAATTTTGGAAAGAAAAAATTGAATATATATTTATATTATACACGATAACTTATTTTTAGGTTTTACTGGGAACTTTCAAAACTGTTTATCAAGCAATTCGAAGGAGATTTATTACCTCAGTACAGCGTGACCAGCCAACTCATTTGGAGAGATTACTTTTACACCATGTCTATTGACAACAAGAATTTTGGCCAGATGGAGGATAACCCAGCGTGTATTTCAATACCCTGGAATGACATTAAAATTCCAGAAAATAAAAAGATGTTAGAATGTTGGAAAACCGGCAAAACTGGATATCCCTTTATTGATGCCGGGATGAGACAATTGATGCAGGTACCTAAATATTTAACAGTTTAAGGTACTTTGATGTACCTGTTCGTTTACAAATATCATTCCCCTTTCACACCATTCTCGTTGTTTATCTAGGAAGGATGGGTTCATCACGTGGTACGGAATTCGTTGGCATCTTTTTTGACAAGAGGTGATCTTTGGATTAGCTGGGTCGAAGGATTGAATCATTTTATGAAGTATTTGCTGGATGCTGATTTTTCTGTGTGCTCCGGTAACTGGATTTGGGTGTCAAGCTCTACGTTTGAACAACTGTTGGACTGCCCTCTGTGCGTTTGCCCTGTCAGTTACGGTTTAAGACTCGATCCATCTGGCGAATACATTAAGTAAAATCATTAAATAAGGACATTTTCAAAAAAATATTACTAAGTATAACAGTAAATTATACTAATTTAATGTTTACAGACGATATGTACCTGAATTAAAAAACATGCCAGCTCAATTTCTATATGAACCATGGAAGTGTCCCGAATCAATTCAAAAACAGGTGGGATGCATTATTGGCAAGGACTATCCTAATCGCATTGTCGACCATACAATAGTATCACGAGGAAACAGAAAGGTAAGCAAATCCATTCATTTAGACTTCACCGTTTTGACAAGTTTTTCGCGTAATATCGTATGGGTTCTCGTAGTATTCAATACTTGTAAAGTTGTAAATGTACAGTCCACAGTAATTGAGCATGTTCGAAACAAATATCTTTCTCATATAACACGTATAAACTTAATATAAAGTTTTAATTTTAGTTCATCGGTTTTTCCTTACTAAATGTAATTTTAAATTCTTTGAAGTGTCATACCACACATTTATATTGCTACATAAATTATTATTTTGTTGGCGTGTCCAGTCATCAATATACTAATTTAAAAATATTTTAATAGATTCAATTTTAATTATTTTAATTTTAGAAAATGCTGGCATTACGTGTTTCGATGACAAACGAGAACATGGTACCACATTGCTGTCCTTCTGATCGAGAAGAAGTTCAAAAATTCATGTACCTTCCTGATGAATGCATGCAACAATTGTTTCCTTTGGAAAACAACGATAACGAAGCGTATGATTTCTACAAATGTCATTAAATCATAAAAAAAAAACATTAGAAACAATGCCCAAACTTTTCTACGTAGTATGATTCAATTTTATTTCTTATAGTTAACCATGACGATTATGTCGGAACAATTTTTTTTCTCTACAATTCTATACATGTTTGGAAAACGGCATCGTCGATAAATCATACCTAGCGTTTTATACCGGGCTACCTATCTATTATAATTATGTGTGTTTATAAGATATTTGAACTATTTATTACTTGTGTAGTTGTTTTACAAACTATTAGTTTTAAATTTCTTATTTTAGTGAAATTAGTATAGAATAGTTCTAATGATTTAACAAAATAAAACGATAAAAATGAATTTTCATTAATAATCATACACATTATTATTATTGCATATTTCTAAATCAAGGAACATAAATTTAAATTTTTAAAAAAAAAAATTACATAATATAATCATTGGTCGTCACTTCATTGAAAAACGGTAATCAAAAGTAAGTAAAAAAAGTATCAGTTTTTACCTAATTTAAATTACATTTTTCTTAATAAATAAACAATAAATTTAAACAAATGTCTAGTTTAAGAATTTAATTTTAATATTAACATTTTCATAATTTACACATTAAATATAGTGTAGTTTAATAGAAATATTGTTCTATACTTGTATTCATATATGTACGGAAATATTATCTTATATTTGAAAAATTGAATTATTGTTTCTTTCTTTTTTCGCGATAAAATAAATATATTCAATATAGAATATTTAAAATGTGTATTTATCAGTCTTAAAATAAAAATAGCAATCACTGTTCAAACTTTACTAATTATTATTAGATACCTCCTCCTCTACTCTGTTAATTTTAGAATACTAATTTTTTTTTTTTTTTATTTAAGAGAAAAGGCTTCAACAACTTAGGTTATTAGCCTGACATTGCATTTTTACATAGTGTTTTTCTTAATAATGGTTGTTACATAATATATACAATATACATGTTTAATAAGTTACAGTTTTTTAAGAATATTTCTGATGCTTAGAAAAGTTAATATTTTAGGTGATTGACTTTCGCCGAGCGCTTCTGCTATGGAAGATGGCATGTTGAGGTCGATGCGAGTTTGGGAATATTGTGAGCACTCCTTCACTATGTGCTTGATGGTTAGTGCGGTGTGGCAGGATTTACATATTGGTTGAGGATCTTTACAGATTAGGTATGAGTGAGTGAGAGAAGAGTGTCCGATTCTGGTGCGGGTGATTGCAGTATTTTGGCGTCTGTTGAAATTTGTGGGGTGTTCCATTTTTTAATTGTCTTTTTAATATTTTTAAGTTTGTTGGACAATGGAATTGAGTTCCACAATTTTACCAAGATGTGAAGATTTTTTAATTGATAGAATTTCTGATGTCGATGGTGGATACGTTCTTAATTGTTGGGTTTGGGAAGGTTTTCGTTGCCTGGTCGGCATATTTGTCTGCCTTTTCTTTCCCTATAATTCCAGTATGGGATGGGGCCCACATGAATTCGATGTTCTTTTTTGTTTGAGCTAAGCGTGTTTGGATGTTTGAGGTTATTTCATTTTTTGGGGATGTGTTTTTAAGTACTAGTAAGGTGCTGAAAGAGTCACTGATTATAAGTATATCGTTTGTTTCTAAAGTATTAGCGAGTTGTACCCCTTCAAATATGGCGTAGTTTTCGGCAGAGAATATGCTGGTCATTTTCGGGAGTTTGTGTTGGATGATTAGGTCATCTTTAACTACTGAAAAACCTACCCTATATTCAGATTTTGATGCATCTGTGTATATTTTGGTATGGTTAGGGAACGAATGTTGAATTATGTTTTGAAACTGAGAGTAAATTTTGTTATGGTTTGTTTCATTTTTGTTAAAATTTAAGAGTTCTGAATTAAGTTTGAGTTTCCATTTCCAAGAAGGGAGTGCTTGCAACGTAATTTTGTTTACAACTAAGGTGTGTACATCCATTGATTGTTGTAATTTTTTTACGTATAGGTGTTGGTTAATTTCAGGTTTATAGTTAAAGGCGATGAATTGACATTTAGTAACAGAAAATTTAAATCCAGTTTCGTGTGACCAGTTCTGGAGAATATGTAGTGATGATTGTAATATCTTTATTGTGGTTGCTATATTATTACCATTACAATATAAATAGCAGTCGTTAGCGAAAATAATGTGTTTTGTGGGGTTAGGAATTTTGTAGAAAATATCGTTTATGGCTATTAAAAACAATGTAACGCTTATGACTGATCCTTGTGGAATGCCGTTTTCAGTTGTATATATGTTAGATATTTCATTGAGTGCTTTGACTTGTATTGTGCGTTTGTTTAGAAAGATTTTCAAAAAAAGGAACATTTTACCATTTATTTTTTCCCTTTGATTATTTTAAGAATTCTGTTGCGTCATACCATGTTGTATGCTTTTTCTATATCAAGTGCAATCAGACAAAGATGTTGTTTGTTGCATTTTGCATTTATTATATCAGTATGAAGTTTTAGAAGGGTATCTATTGTTGAGTGATTGCGGCGAAAACCACATTGTTCTTCGGTAAAAAAATTAGAAGTCTCCAAATGCCAAATAAGGCGTTTGATTACTATTTTTTCCATGATTTTTCCAATTGTGTTTACGAGTGAGATTAGTCAGTAGTTAGCTATATCATATTTGTTTTTATTTGGTTTTAGAATAGGTATAATGATTGCGTTTCTCCACTGATCTGGGAATATGCCGTTGTTCCATATTGTGTTGTATATTTTTAATAGTTGAATTTTGCCATATGGTAGGAGGTTATGAATAAATGAATAGGATATGTCATCAGGTCCGGGACTTTTGCTTTTGCAGTTTGACATGGCATTAAAAAGTTCATTTTCATTGAAGGGGGTTTTAGGTGGTTATCTTGGTGGTGAAAGTTATTTTGGAGTTCGCATGTGATGGTGTTTTCTATGTTGTGTTTATAATGAGTAAAGACTGGGTCAAAATTTGAATTACAACTATTTTTTGCGAATGATTGTGCGAATGCGTCGCTTATGGCTGATGAAGATGAAAGTAGGGTATCATTTAGTTTTAGAATAAGTGGAAAAGGTTGGTGTATTATTCCTTTAATTGCTTTAATTTTTTTCTATATTTCTGAAGAACAGGAGTTGGATTTTATTGAATTGGTATAGTGTTGCTAGGTTTCGGTTTTGTATTTTTTAATAATGTATCTAGATGCTGCTCGAGATTCTTTGAGGTTTATGTGATCGGAGAGTGATTTGGTTTTTTTAAATTTATTTAGGCATTTTTTGTATTTCCTTATTGCATCTTTGCATTTATCGTTCCACCATGGTACTGTTTTTCTTTTGTGTACTGTGTTTGTTTTTCCAATAGTTTTATTTGCGGCATCTATTATAATGTCTGAGAGCTGAGTAATTAGGGAGTTTATTTGTACTTGTGTCTGTTGAGTTTTAGTGTATATTTTGATGGGATTTTCTAAGATATTTTGGTTTATAAAATCTTGGTATAATTACCAATTTGGGTTTTTAGGATTCCAGTGCGAGTGTGGCGACGTTTTAGGCAGTTGGTCAAGAAGGGTTATGGAAATAGGTCAGTGATCACTGCAGTTATATTCATTAAGTACTTGCCATTAAATTTGTAGAGCAAGTGTGCTATAGGATATTGATAAATCTATAGCGGAGAACGATTTATTTGTTGAGTCATGTCTGGTATGGTCTCCGTGTTGAGTAGTATGAGTTGGTCGTTTTCTAAAAATTTTTCCATTATTTTACCTCTGATGTCAGTGTGATTTGATCCCCATATTATATTGCGACTATTGAAGTCCCCTAAAAGTATTAAAGGTTTTGGTAGCTGATGAATAATATGGTTGAGGTCGTAGAGTAGCAGATTGGTACTATCGGGCACATAAATATTACAGATGCATAGAGGTTTTTACGTTCTATAAGAACAGCAATGACTTCAAGGTGGGACTGAATTTGAATTTCTTTGCTTTTAATGCGATCTGAGATAAAGTTCACGACACCCCCACTAGCGCGAGAAGTATTTTAGCGATTTTTGAAATATCCTTTGTATCCAGGTATGTGAAATTTTTGATCAGGTTTTAGGTTCGTTTCTTGAAAGCAAAAGTCTATTGGTTGGATATTATATTTTGCACTTTGAATGTCGGTGAGGTGTTTAAAGAGGCCGTTTATATTCCATTGTATTATTTGGTCCATATTTGAATTGAGTATTGAGAGCATGATCTTGAGTATTAGTGAGGTGTTTGAGTGTTTTGTGGAGGGAGTACTTGGAAAAGTAGGTTGGCGAATTTCCTTAGGCGGGATTTCATTGCTTTATTGTTTATAATATTAGGTCGAATTTCTTCGATTAAATTTATTAAAGATATATCTATTTTGACTTGTTCACATAGTGAGTGGATATTGATATTTTTGTTAGTAGATTGTTCTAGTATGTGTTTAAACTGAATAAAATTTATTGGGAAGTTTTGGTTATCTTTGAAAAAAAGTTCAATAGGTTTGAATGCTTCGTCATTATTTTCTCCAGGTCTTATATATGAATTTGAACGTGATCGCATTTTCGGTTTTTTTTTTGTTTTTGTTTTTTCAGGATTAGGGGAGAAGGAGGAGCTTTTGTTTTTTGAGACGATGAATCCGATATTTGTCTTTTGAGTTGGGTTAGGTGTGTGATATTTGTTGAAGAATGTTCTGGAGAGGAGTCCATGATAAGAATATTTCTATGTTGAGATTCATTTATTTGGAATGTGTAATTTAATTTTTCTGGCATTGAGGTTTATTCAAAGCCAATGTCGATGTCAATGTTATGATTATCTTCTGTGTATGAGAGTGCACTGTCATTTGTATTGACTATATTTGTTTTAGGATTGACATTGGGT